>APFE030347018.1:24408-50863 GCA_000404065.3 Pinus taeda
ATTATTATATATATTCGCGTTTCCCCGTTTCCAAAATTTGGGGAGGTTGCGTTTCGTTTCGCTTCCCCGTTTCGTTTCGCTTCCGCGTTTCCCCGTTTCCAAAATTTGGGGAGGTCGCGTTTCGTTTCGCTTCCGCGTTTCCCCGTTTCGTGCAACTTAGGAGTAAAAGGAGTCTCCTTGAATAAGAGCAAGGATCTATTCTCTAAAGAATAGGGATGTCCTCTCTGGTTGAGAGAGAGTGATGTTGGACATCACATGTGCATTTTCTTCTTCAAGGGATGAAGAAAGAATGGCGGAGGATTGGATAAGCATGTGTGTTTTCCTTGAGAATAAAACATCCAAGAAAGGGAAGGTATCAACACTCTTTGAGGATGTGACAGGGATCCAAGAGAAGAGTGGTCGAAGAGGACCAATATGCTTTGAGGACTCAAGATTGGAGATCCAAGATAAGAAAAGTCCTAAAAGGGCATACCTTGTAGACATCTAGATGGGGCATGTACCTTGTAGAGGTAGTGTGGTATCACAAGTAAAGCCTCCCAACATAATGCTCTTGATTAAAGTAGAGCTTGTCTAGTTAGGCCCCAAAGATAGTGTTGGTCATAAAGATGATGCTTACAATATGGCTTTATCAATACGACTCTTGTTATGAGAACACTTCAATTTGGGAATAATGTTTTCCAATTATGAATACATCCCTAGTTAAGAGGGAGTGTTGAAAATGAAACTAGTTTCGGTCTTCATAATTGTTGTATTCATTTCAATATGTATCCTATGTAACAAACAAGAGAAGAAAAGAAAAATTTATTATTATTAAAGAATGGGTTTCATGCTCTTTATTGATGGTCTTCTAGGTAAAAGCATGTTCTTCATGCTTCTAGGGTTTTTTAGATCTTAGGATTTATTGTCATGAGTCAAAGGAGTTAAGATCATGTTTATAAGAACCTTTTGGGAAAAATGTAATTGTAAAAAGAATTAATTTGATTCTAGAAGGTCCGGGAAACTCCAAAAGTACAAGTCGGCCCTAACAGTTACAAGTTTGCCTAAAGGAGGGAGTTCAACACCTTGAGAAGGCTATATACAGGAGCGGTTCAACTTCATTTGGCACTCACTCATCCACAAGTTTGATCTATTAAGAAAGAAGTTTGATCTAAAGCTGGGAGAAGCAGAAAAGAAGAGCAAAGGTCTAGGAGAAGAAAGAAGGACGAAATATCTTATTTTTGGGATTTATCTCTCTCACGCGTTCGAAGTTCTAGGGTTTTCAGTGCTGCAGAAGGAGGCTGAAGTTGCAAGTCCTAGTGCAGAAGGACAAAGTGCAGAATCTTGTAGTTGGAAGGAAGAAAACCCTACCTTGACCTCATTGACCTTGGGAAGAGTTGTCTTGCTCTAGGAAGGTCTCAAGAGGAGACAAAATCAGGGTTTCCATAGAAGTTGCAAAGTTGAAATTGCAAGACAAATTGCAGTATTCAAGCCGACAGGTCGAAGTTGCAGTTTGAAGCTAGTTGGTGCAGAATTAGGGAAAGACTTGTTGGAGGGCTGTTATGAATAGAAATTATGTATAATAAATAAAAATAGATAATAAGTAATAAGTAAATTAACTAATGGTTAGTTAGTTAATAATGAAAAGGCATGTCTTAGAGACATGCCTATTCGTGAAAGGGTACTTACCTGGCTATATATACAAGACCCTCATTCTCATTTGTAATCATCCTATATCAATTCTTTAATACAATATAAATTTTACAATTACTGTCCTATGATGGATGTCTTTGTCTTCTAAGTATTTTAAATATTTTCGCTGCATATACAACTTTTGTTCATTATATTGGTATCAGAGCCACGTCTGATCCCGACTTTTGGCCATTAACTTCGTCAACATTGTTATCGTCAAAATTCAAGTGTTTCACTACAAACTCGAGGTTCTCAATTTTGCCAGTTTCGCTACTAGGCCTTTGGCCCATATTAAAAAAAATATATATATATATATATATATATATATATATGGAAAATAAAAATAAAATAAAATTTATATTAGAAAAAAAGTTTAGAAAAAAAAGGATTTAAAAAAATGAGTTAGAAAAAAAAAATTAAAAATCAAAATCAAAATATCAGAAGTTACTATGGCCTGTACAAAACGCCAACGAAACCTCAGTGATAGTGTTCACTGTCCAACATACCACAACCAAATCCCGTAGCCACAACCGCCTTCGCCAGGGCCGTCGTTCACAGCCCGCAACCACAGTCGGAATTTACAAACTGCATCCACAGCTTCTGTTTCCGCCATTCGAACAAGCAGCAGCAACTGCAAGAGCCTTCGTTCACCGCAGGCAGGGTTCTTACAGCCACCACCACCGTGTCGCCACAACTTTCCGCCTCCCTCAAATTCCATCGTCGTCCCTTTTCCGACTTGTCTGAAACACAACCCCACCCGTCTGCAGCCACTGCTGCAAAAATCCTTAGCCACAAATCGTTTGCACTTGTATTAGCAGCCACCACATTTAATCTATTGTCAAGGTTCCATCTACCATTGCCATTGTTGCAATGCCCCACATTGTTTGCAACTACATTGCACTGTCGCTACCAACATCTCGTAACTCTGCAAGTCACCATCGTCACCAAATTGTGCAGAACACCACCCCTATATAACATTGCCACCATTCAACATCTGGATTGTACAGCCACCAACCCATCAGCGACCTTTATCAAAAATCGTGACGACAGAGTTATCAAAAGTCGTGATCTAAGGAGAGGAAACATTTATGAGCTTCAAAAAAGAAATTAAGGTTCATTGGTGTCGTTCGAACAAATTAACGCCTCATCACAAATTTCGTTAATTTGTAAAGAAGGGTAATTTAAAAGAGTTAACAACAATTATGAAAATTTTAAAAGGAAATATTTTATTATTTTCCAAGGTTATATATACAAAATTAAATTTAAAAAAATAATAAATAATTATATATATATAATATAAGAATTAGAAAGCTATTAAAATACCACTTGAAGACAAGGAATTACTAAATAAAATATATATAAATGTTTAAAAGATTAAAAAGAAAAAAGAAAGTGATCAACTCATTGAAGTGATCGAGAAAAGATTATAATTTTGACAAGAGGTAAATTTTGAGTCAACCATTGAAGAGAAAAAAAATGGAGACCAGTAATGAAGGAAATTTTCCAGAAACTTCACGTAATTATGTTTCAGTGCTATTTAGAATTACTGGATCTATTGCGGGAAAATATATCACTATTGATATCTCCCTTGCCGAAGATAAAAATTAAATAACGCATGAAATTGCAAACTAGTTAGTGATTCTAGAGTTAAATATAATTGAAAAATTAGTCTATTTTGGCAACAAAAAATACGACATAACCAATTTACAATTAAACATTGAAGATTATACAGTTATTTCGCAATTCTCGGATCAAACACTATGGAGCAATCAAGGTGACATTATTCTGGGTTCGCCATGGATGGAAACCCTTAGTTCCTTCATCCTGAATACGAAAAAGAAGTTCTTAACATTTTCCTACAGCAACAAGAAAATAACACTCCAAGATGTTAATCTGAAACCAAATTCAATAACACCAAAGGACATACAAGATATTTCAAAAACAATTTCTCAAGAAGGTAAAAAAGTACTACAAAATTTGCAAAGAGAAATAGACAAAATCACAACTAACAAAAATGAAGAAGTTTTTTCGCTTAAAGACCATAGTGAAAAATTATTGATGCAAATTAAAAAACTTAAGAAGGACAAGAAGTCATTAGAAAACAAGGTACAACAACTTATCGAGAAGGAAGCATCAAATGTAGAAATTCTGGTTGACGAAAAAAAAACAAATACGGATCTCGTCAATATCACAACTCTAGAAAAGGACAAGCTAGTTGAAGAAAGATGTGCTCAGAAATTGCAGTTCCAGTAACAAAAGATTCAAGTGAAGATCCAGAAATTAACCATGCAACTTCCATAGCTAAAGGAAATCAGATACTTCAAATAAAGCAAGAAAACGACACAAACAAGATAATGGAAAATCAAATCACCAGAATTCCTTATCGACATCTAAATCACGAGAATAGACAACTCAATCAAGCTACGTATTTAGAACATAAACAACAACCTGATGTTCCGAAGAATACTAATGTCAGTGCAATCCATTCATGTGATAACAATTCATCACAAGTTTCCAGTCACTGCAAGATTTGACAGAAGATTAATTTAGGTTGGTCTGATCTCTTCTCACTGCAACAGTTTTGTTTGTCACTTAGAGGATCATATCAACTTGTATCGACAAAGATGACTATTCTGAGACGAAAAGACATTCGTAGTAGAAAAAGAGATCAAGCCCTTTCATCAAGAAGCTTTGAGGACAAAGCTTTTTGAAGGGAAAGGCAATGTTATGAACATAAATTATGTGAAAATAAATAAAAATAGATAATAACTAATAATCATAATAATAATAATAATTAAATTAACTAATGGTTAGTTAGTTAATCATGAAAAGGCATGTCTTAGAGACATGCTTGTTCGTGAAAGGGTACTTACCTAGCTATATATACAGGACCCTCATTCTCATTTGTAATCATCCTATATCAATTCTTTAATACAATATACATTTTACAATTACTGTCCTATGATGGATGTCTTTGTCTTCAAAATATTTTAAATATTTCCGCCGCGTACATGATTTTTTGGTCGTTACAAGCGCTGACTTGGTACTTAGAGAAGGACTTGGTCTAGGGTTTGGGTTTTTGTGTCTCAATTGAATCAGATTCTAAGAAGAGAAGAATTTATAGGGTTTTCCCCTTGGTAGGGTTTTGCCCTAGTTGAGAGCCTAATTTTTGTGTCCTTTGTTGTTTCATTCTTGCTATTTGTTTGATGAAAAAATCTAACAAAAGAACATAAAGAAGATTAATTAAGTTCACAAACAAATATTGAGGTTAAGGAAAATAAGAATTAATAAGCTGCCATGTTGCACATTTTCCAACATGATGAATGGAAACGATGTGGATTGTTCATTTTCTATCTTTTTCTCTAAGAAAGTTCCAACTACAAGTAAAGAAGATAAAATATATTTTCATTCACGCATATAGTTATCGAATAAAACATTCATTGATTATTGGCAATATTGTGCCAACAACTACAAATTTCTTGTAGCTTGGGCATGCAAATGTAATTAATGATCTAAGAGTTTGATCTGGACCATCTATAAAAACAACAGTCCTGATTTGGGAAATTCATGGGTATTGACCTTCCAACGCAATTTTCAAGCCCTAAACATCATTTTTCAACCCTGTTCCAACTAACACAATCAAAGATTTTGACACCACAAAATATTACTCTTCTTGTCAAGATCTCACCAACGACCTATCATGGACCTTACACAAAGCTTACCTGTGGAAGTTATGGCCTCTGTAAGTTGATGTGTTATTTGCACTGATTGGGGCTTGCCTTGCCACCTTAACTCCTAGGTTTATGGTTTATATTTTCAGGGTTTTTGCACTAAAGGGTTTCTCAATATGTATTAAAGGAGTTTCCAGCTTGATTAAGGGTTTTTTGAATGAAAATATCCATCAAATCTCTTCTTAAAGATAAGTTACCACCATTCCAGCTATCATGTATTGCTATGTACATTGCAGTCTTTTTTAACATTGATTTCTTTATAAAAATTGAATTTTACTATGATACTCTATTTTGGTTACTGTTATCAATATGTACAATGCTACAAAAAAATTATTCACTGTTCATCTCTCTTTTCTACCCATATGTGAATCACATACAAAGGAGCCTTTTGACTAGGCTCTCTCCAAATACAAGCTTTGTTGGCTTTCAAACACAAAACTCCAGCTTTGATGATACAGATCGTATTGACTCTTTTACATAGGCATACGTGGCCTTTTGAAAGCACTGGGTCATCCTTGCACTTGAGTTTGCTCTGCTTCTTCATCCTGATCATTCAAAAACAGAAGGCTACACTGCTTACATGGATTCGATGATTGCCATCAGCTCATGGGTTCTCCCATAAACCATAGAATGGCTTCACACTGAATAACATAGAGGTTGCAAATAACCTGTTAATCACTTGGAGAGGTATGATGGCATGCCATTACATACTTTCTTTCCCCTTTTCTCTGCTTGCAGATGAGATGGAAAAGTCATCTGAAGAAGGTGAGGATAAGGAAATAGAACAAGCTAGATTTTTGGTGATTTACATCCTTGACACAAATTAAGCATGTAACAAAGGCAAAACAGCCAGAAATAACATACCAGAAGGATCACCACATTTCAATGCACATCCTTGGGAAGAAGAAAAACATGAGCAAGTAGGAAATGAGAGAAGCAATAACAAAAATAAAGCCTGTAACCAGTGGTATTCAAAACAGGAAGCTAGGGAATGCATATTTTCCTATAAAATTAAAATGTGAATGGACCCAATATTTTGAATTGAGTGTGATTGTAGCATCCCATTAGCTATTGTGGGAGAATTTTGTGTGGGGAGTTATTATAAGTGCATGGTTAAAGGATCAGACCAGAGGAAAGGTGGGCTCTCGTTCTCTTATCAACTCTTTTATGTAGGAGTACATCTGTTCTTGGAAATGGCAGGCTCTCCCTATTGGAGGGGTGGTTGCACCTGCTGTAATATCCATTTTATCAGTCTCTGAGCCTCAGCACAAAAAATCCTTGAAGAGAAAATCCAACCTTGATGTCTCCTCTCTCTTATTTATAGACTCATGGGGTGATTTCTTCTCTCTCTTATTAATAGACTCCTTATGGGGTCTATTCTCCTTTATTTGATGTGAGAGGTTATATTAGTTTTTGTAGCATCGAATAGGTGTTCTAGTCTCGACTTTGGTCAAAGAGGCTAAGGAACACAGGAACTCCAGAACCCAAAAAAAGTTTCAAGAAAAACACCTAAAATGGCTCAATTAAGTTAATTATTCTTTAATTAAATATTTCCTAAGTCTAATTTAGGAAACGTGATTAATTAACAAAAATTAATTGAGAAAGGTGAGATGTCTCTAGAAACTCACATGGATCAAGTTAGAGATGATCTTAGCCATTGATGAGGATCTAATCATGGTCGTTGGTTCACCAACAAGAGATTATAAGAGCAACTCGATGGGGATGGAGAAGACACACCAGTGATAAGGCAGATCGAATTTCTCAAAGAGCAAAGTCCGGCTAGAGAAGAATTCGACCCTGTGACTAAGGGAGCAGAGTCATATCCAGCAGAGTTTCTCAGTAGCAGAGGAGCAGTAGTTGAGAGTCCAAATTATTTCTGCAAAGAGGCCGAGCAGCTAGTGCGAGTAGCCGAAAACCTCGGTTCGTGTTGGAAAAAGTAACTATGTTATGTCTTCAATAATGTACTTTAGTCATTATGAAATGTACTTGTCAAAAGTATAAAGAAAAGAAATTTTATTATTATTATTGTGACTTATTAAAACATGGGTTTCATGTTTGGGTCACCATGTTTTAGGTCAAAGTCCCCATTGAGGACTTCTAGGATTTATTATGAGTCTATAGAATTATTGTACATTTAAAGAGACCATTCCTGGACTTTTGAATCATGTAAAAAGGTTAAGTATTGAGTCAATTACAAATTATGGAACCTCCATACCATGTTGGCCTAAGGACCCATTCGACCCCACAAGAAGCCTATAAAAGGAAGCACATCGAATTCATTTGGATCATCACTTCTCATTCTCTCTCTACTAGGCAAAAGTGCGAAAAATTGTTTGTTGGGTAGAAGTGTGAAGTAGGAAGCTGGGAAAGTCTATTGCCGAGAAGCCGAAGTGAATGCGAGTTTGGATGAGTCTAAGGAGAAGAGAAAAATCGAAATTTTGGTGGTGGTCTCACTCTGTTTTGTGCTCTGGATTGGGAGATCGAAGTCTTCCTAGTTGGACTGCTGTCGGACGCTGTTAGCTGCTGCAAGTTGCTACATAGTCGAAGTTATTGGGAAGAGGTCAATCTTCTGGAGGCTCACTTGGTGTGGAGGGAAGGTCTCGTCTTGGTCTAGGGTGAAAAGTCTCAAAGAATACTATTGAAAGGAAGACTTACTTTGACTGGGTTTTCCCCTCGGGGGGGGTTTCCCTGGCATGTGCCTACATCTTGTGTTCATTGTTTTATGTGTTGTTGCTTTTGGTAATTGCTTGATGATCTAAAGAAAGAAAATAGAAATAACTGTAATAATAAGAAACATCACAAGTAATTATCAAGATCGAGAAAATCTTTACTGCCTTTCTGATTTTCCAACATGGAATTAGAGCTTTGGTGAAGAAGGAAGAAAAAGGCAGATCCATTCATATGCGCTATCTCAGGGAAGGAGTCTATTGTATTCGAAGAGGATGTCTAACTCTATCAAGGGTGAGAACAAGCTTGAAGGAGCATCTAACTTCAGATCCTGGAAGAAGAGGATTGACATAATCCTCGAAAAGAACAAGGTGCTAGATTTGGTAAAAGGAAATGTAAAGAAATCTACCAAAGAAGCCAGTGATGCCAGCAAAGCGAAATTCAAGAATCTAGAATTGGTGGCTATGACTCTAATGCTAGAAGGGATAAAAGACAATCTTGTCCCATTCATAGATAACATTGATCATGCTCAAGAGATGTATGAAGCCTTGTCGAAGTTGTTCACTATTAAGAATATTGGTCAAGTAGCAAGCCTGAAGAATGAGCTGAGGAATACAAAGATGATTAAAGAAGATACTGTTGCAACCTTCTTTGTGAAGATAGCTAGACTCAGGGATGATCTTTTAGCTATCGATGAGATTATTCCGAACAAAGAATTAGTGATCACTACTATATTAGGATTGCCACCCTCTTGGAGTGCACTTGCTTCGGGCCTCAACAGTTGGAAGGTAGCTCCCACCTTTGAAGAATTATGGATTGCATGTAGTCAAGAAGAATTAAGAATCCCAATGGTTGCTAATCCTGAAGGAGTATCAAATGCTTATGTTGCTCATCCTAAAGGAAAGAGATCGAAGGCACCAAGGAAGAAAGTTGACATGTCAAAGATAGGGTGCTATCAATGTCATAAGAAGGGTCACTACAAAAGTGATTGTCCCGAGAATCCAAAGAATAAGAAAAGAGGAAGAGATCAAGCCAACTTTGTTAAAGAAGGAGACTCAAAGAATGTCAAGCCTGAAGAATCCAACATTAGGGACTTACACTCTTAAGTCATTTGCTTTACATAACTTGTTTTATATGTTTTAGAATTTATAGGTTTTTAACATATCTTTGGAAAAGACATTTTTATATTGCTTTAAGTTTGTAGGTTTCCCTCAAGCTCTAGAGGGAGCTTTCAACAACTCTCAAAGATAAGTATCTCATGTCTTTTCCGTTCTGGTTTCATGTACTCATTTAGTTTTGATTATATAAAATACTAATCACCTTTCTCCCTCTATTGTCTTGATTAGGAAAACATCTACGAGAAGGAGGATCTCTCAAGACAAGGTTAGTCAAGAAACAAAGGTATGCTTTGAATACATTGATTGGATTATTCATTTGATGATCTATCACTAACTCTGTTATGTCTAGCTGTATTGAATCTTAGTGATTCTTGTTTGAGTGATTCATCTCTTGATAAATCTACCCACCCCACTCATATTCTTGACTAATTATGTAGAACCCTAGACAGGTTCTGGAAAACCCTAACTGAAGGGTATGCTAATGTGAATGTCTGAAATCCCATGCTACTTAGGGTGATTGTGAAATGTTAGATGAAATTCAATTGATGATGTTTTGTTTGGGATTTTGGTGTAATCTGGAAATCCTAACTTGTGAGAATTAAATGATTAGGTCTAAAATCCTGAACCTTTCAAGTATTGGTAATGTTGGGTTTTCTACGTTTCTACATTGGAACCCTAGCTCATTAGGGTTTGGTGGAATGCGTGATTCTACATTGGAACCCTAACTCATTGGGGTTTGGTGGAATGTGTGAGCAAAACCCTTACATTGTCTTAAAAATGTTTTCCTTGGTATGTGTGTGTTTGTCTGATCAAACCCTAGTGTAATCAAAATGATTGTGTGTGTCTAACTCTTATTTGATATTGTTGTGGAGTTGGGTTTGACTAACACATCATGTCAAATATATTTGAATGATGATGAAATCTAGACATATATGGATATGTCATGTTTGGATGAAGTCTTAGGTTGGTCTAGGTCAAATGTATTTATAGGACATGTGATATGCTTATGAATTCCTAGATATGTGATGATCTAGTCATTGATGGTCATGAGTTTTAGGAAGTCCTTGTCTGAAATTCTAGGATGATGATATATGAAAATCTAGGGTGTTATAGCTAAACCCTAGTAGTATGTGTTATATAACAATCTAAAATCTGTTAAGGGATTGTTGGAAATGAAAATATAGGGTTTAGCAATTAAATTCTAGTAGTGACATTGTCTAGTGTGAAATATAACAATTTGAGATTTATGTATGCAATGATTGTTGAGACTGTGAAAATGGAATTCTAAGGTTTTGGAATTAAACCTTAGTCAAAGTAAAATCTCTGGAATATGATGATTTGAAATTTGTATAAAGGTTGGTGAATTTGTGAATTCTAGGGTTTTGGAGTTAAACCTTAGTTGAAGTACAAATCTCTGATGAATGTTAACTATATGATAATTTGAGATTTGTGAAGAGATTGTTGAAATTGGAATTTTTGGTTGAGTTTGATGATTGCTCCAAAATCTAGTGTTTGCAAACTAACCCTAGTGGTAGTTGATCATGATAGTGACTGATTGGTGGTTGACTGAAAATCTAGGGGTTTGGAACTAACCCTAGTGGAAGCTGGTCAAGTTAATGACTATGCTATGATTGATTCTTTTGTATGAAATGAATCCCTAGTGAGAAGTCTAACATATATGTTTTCAAAGGTTGTTAGATACTTTGAAGATCTATATGTGTGTAAATGGTTTCTAAGGTTTGCTATATGTTGTAGTAAGGTATGCCATACCTTTGGAAGACTTCTTGAAACCCTAGATGGAATGAATGTTGTTATGAAATAGTCTAGGTTGTATAAAGTCCCTAGCAAGATGTTGAAGAGTATATGTCTCTTGTTTGGGTCTCTAATATGAATTAAGTTGAAATGCTTCCGTGATTTTGATATGGCTAACATCATGCTTCTACAAATTTGGTTGTACTTACTATTGAAGTTGTGCAGGAACACAATCTTCAACTTGGTAAAGATGCTCATTGATGTGATAAGAATGATGGGGATGATGATAACCTCCGATGAAATGGCTGGAAGCCACGAAAGATTCTCCGATGTCGAAAAGAAAAAGCTGATCTCCCAGAGGAAGCATGAATAGAAGAGATCTCCCTAAGATTAAGAGGGAGTCTGGATAAAGAGGTGCTTCCTGGTTGAGAGGGAGGGAATAGCTTGGTATTAATTGAAGAATGAATTTCGGAGAATATGTTGCTCCATGAGAAGTAGGAAGCAAATCACATGATTGAGTAATCTTCTGTCAAAGATTCGGTTGAGAGTCCTACTATGAAAAGTTGAGAAGCAACATCTGTTGCCTGGAAGACCCCAGAGGTTTGGATTTGATTATGTACATCTGAAAGTATATTATTGATTGGGGTTGTGTTTGTAGAGGTGAATCTCTTGAAGGATTTGATATCATGTCAGTTACCAATCAATTTGATTGGGAGAGATTCGTTATTCTTGATCTCTTGGATCAAGGGGTGGTGAGGCTTTGCGAGTGAAGCATTGCCTTGGGAGACATCTGACGGACACTTTGTGTTGATGTCTGAGTCCCCGAAGTTGGAAAGGTGGTGTTCATTATGGAGCTTTGTTTTGGATACACACCTGGATTTTTTGGGTTGTTGGTTAGCAAGTAAGCCTGATGGTACCTAGAGGTGCCGAAAGCTTCAGTCCACCTTAGTCCCACCTGGATAGATTGCCCTGGTCAGGAATCTAGTCCATGGCATTGCGGTGCCTAAAGTTCTTCATGGTTCATATAGTTTGAGATCTTCCATTGTATATGTACATTATGAATAGGTCCCTAGTTAAGAGGGAGTGTTGGAAAAAGTAACTATGTTCAGTCTTCAATAATGTACTTGAGTCATTATGAAATGTACTTGTCAAAAGAATAAAGAAAAGAATTTTGTATTATTATTATTGTGACTTATTAAAGCATGGGTTTCATGCTTGGGTCACCATGTTATTTAGGTCAAATTCCCCATTGAGGAATTCTAGGATTTATTTTGAGTCTATAGAATTATTGTACATATAAAGAGACCCTCCTTGGGCTTTTGAATCATGTAAAAAGGTTAAATATTGAGTCAAATATGAATTATGGAACCTCCACACCATGTCGGCCTAAGAGTAGATCAAGTAGGCCTAAGGACCCATTCGACCCCACAAGAAGCCTATAAAAGGAAGCACATCGAATTCATTTGGATCATCACTTCTCATTCTCTCTCTACTGGGCAGAAGTGCGAAAATCAGTTTGTTGGGCAGAAGTGCGAAGGAGGAAGGTGGGAAACTCTATTGTCGAGAAGCCAAAGTGAATGCAAGTTTGGGTGAGTCTAAGGAGAAGAGAAAAATCAAAATTTTGGTGGTGGTCTCACTCTGTTTCATGCTCTGGATTGGGAGATCGAAGTCTTCCTAATTGGATTGTTGCGGGAAGCTGTTGGCTGCTATAATTTGTTGCATAGTCGAAGCTACTGGGAAGAGGTCAATCTTTTGGAGGTTGACTTGGTCTGGAGGGAGGTCTGGTCTTGGTCTAGGGTGAAGGGTCTCAAAGAATACTATTGAAAGGAAGAATTACTTTGATTGAGTTTTCCCCTTGAGGGGGGTTTTGCCCTGGCATGTGCCTACATCTTGTGTTCATTAGTTTATGTGTTGCTGCTTTTCGTAATTGCCTGATGATCTAAAGAAAGAAGATAGAAAGAATCGTAATAATAAGAAACATCACAAGTAATTATCAAGATCGAGAAAATCTTTACTGCCTTTCTGATTTTCCAACAGTTCGAAGTACCGAAAAGTGATCATTTCAGTTGCAGGAGGTCGAGAGATCACCCAGAAGGCATAGTGAGTCACTTACAGGGCCAGAGGGAGGCAAGATGACTCATTTATAGCCAACTCATAGGCAGTGCGAATTAGTTGGGCCAAGCAGTGCACATTTCTAGCCAGTGAAAGTTGTCGAGAGGATGTGCGAGCAGGGCTAGAGGCGCCGAGTTTTGTTGTAGAAGGGAGAAATTTCCTAAAAAAAAATGGAAGTATATTTTGTTGGAGGATAGCCAGTTTGACATCCATATTTGTACTCGGAATTTTTGCTGCATAATAATAATAATAAAACCCTCATATGTTGCACCAGTTTTCTCGCATTGGGTTTTTCCGGGGACATTTGTCCAAAAATCATTGTGTCAAATTTTTGTGTGTGTACTCTATATTTCTCAATTCTAGCATTTTACTTTTTGCAACATTTTATTTGTGAAGAATTGCAATGTGATTTATACATTGTTTGTCATAGCAAATAAATTGCATAATTAATCAGTTAGAAGAATAAATTTCCAATTGTTGCAATTTACGGAAATTTCACACAGTATCAGAGTGTGTTTTAAGTTTGAACACAAATCAAGAGCTCAGAAGAGAAAAGAGGAATTTTGCAGCGTCAGAGGGAGCCTCTGAGCAAAAATTTTGGGTCTGCGCAGAGGGCTAGCCAAGTAGTGTGAACTGCTGGAAGAGTTTGATTTTCAATTGTAGGTGACAGAAAAAAGTTCGAACAACCTAGAAGCAGTTCCAACAGGCAGTGTTGTATCCAGGAAGCAGTTTCGGTGGGCATATCAGTTAGTTCGTTGAGCAGATCTGGACACAGTTGGTTTGCAGCAATGATTGCAGTAGCAGGATCAACGTCAAGTGGAAGAGAAAAGCACACTATATTATACTCAAGATGTCTTTAGTAAATTTTCCAGAATGCTACAGTATGGCCATGGATAGATTTGATATTTAGGGGGCTACAGAACTGTCTTCCAGATTGGAGGCCGAATTTGCTTGCTTGACTAGCTTAGCTTGACAAGGAGTCTAGTACATAGACAAGCCAAGAGTGTCATCTCACATGGCAAGAGTTGGAGAATATTTCACCAGCTACAATGAGGAGGAGATGGACTTCCATATAACAATGGGAATCAAGACAAAATGCACTCTAGTTGGGAAAGGTACCATTGACATTCAGAGGGAGTCAAGGTGCAAGCGCCAATGTTACAAATGTATTGCATGTGTTGGGATTAGTTATGAAACTGATTTTAGTATCCCAGTTACAGGATAAGGGATATGATGTCCACTTTCTAGGGAAGGTGTTCATCAAACACCAAAACTAGAAGTAGGTGAAACAAATTGGGGTACGAAGCAACACATTGTACAAGTTGCTCTCCAATGGCACTAGTGAGCAATGGCAATAACAGTGGAAAAGACCTTAATGAACTATGTCACAAGAGGACGGGACATTTACATCATTAAGCACTAAGAATGCTCAGGGAGACAATAAAAGGTGTTCCAAAATTAGGCACGGAACATGATGATGTGTGCAACGGGTGCATGCTTGGGAAGTAGGCTAAGACAACATTCCCAAGGAGTAGCAACAAATCAGATGGTGTGTTACAGCTTATACAATCAAACATATGTGGCCCTATGTCCACTAGATCTCTCAAAGGGTTCAAGTACTTTGTCACCTTCATTGATGATCATTCCAGGAAAACATGGATCTATTTTCTAAAGACCAAGGATGAGGTCTTTGATCGCTTCAAGAAGTTTAAGGCTCTGGTGGAGAATGTGACAAATAAAAAGATCAGGGTGCTTTGCTCAGATAACGGAGGTGAGTACACAGATAGTGACTTCATAGGTTTTTGTGTGAAGGAAGGCATCAAAAGGGAGTGGACAACTACATGCAATCCACAACATAATAGGGTAGCGAAGCGGAAGAACAAGTCTATAGTTGGGGCTGTAAAGGCGATGTTATATGACCCGGATTTGCCCAGGTTCTTGTGGGCAGAGGCATGTAACATGGTTGTGTATATTCAGAACAAGGTTCCTCACAGGGCGTTGAGGAAGATAACACCAGAAGAAGTTTTCTCAGGGAAGAAGCCAAGAGTCAGTCACTTCAAGATCTTTTGTAGCATAGCTTATTGCCATGTACCAGATGAGAAGCATACTAAGTTAGATCAAACTGCAGAGAGGGGATATTTCGTTGGGTATAGCGAAACCTCTAAGGCATACAGGATCTACATTCCTAGCAGCAGGAGGATTATCGTGAGTCGGGGCGTTAAGTTTATGGAGGATAGAGCCTTCAAGAAATCTCATGAGATTCCTGCAGGTGATCAAAGTGAACCAGCAAAAGCTCCATTGGTTCAGTAGCAGGGGCAACCGCTAGGACCACCGTAAGCATAGTCACAGGGATCCAGTACAGTTACAGTACCAGCATGTCCTCAAGTGCAGGTGATCCAATGAGTCCATAGCAGACGAAGCAGCACAGGCAGGATAAGGAGTTGGTTGATCCTCCCACCACTAGTGGTCAAGCCAATAGGGAAGTTCGTCAGACATTGAAAGATGCAGAGGAGCTCATTGGAGCTCCATGGTCAAACAAGAGAGAACGCAGACAACCAGACATGTACCAAGCTTTGGTGGCTCAAGTTGAAGAACCTTCTAGTTATCACAAGGTTGCACAACATCAAGCGTGGGTAGATGCCATGGTAGAAGAGTATATAGCTCATGACAAATGATGTTTGGGAGGTAGTGTCAAGGCCTAAGGGTAGGTCAATTGTGGGCTTTGATGGATCTATAAGATCAAGTACACTGCAGATAGCAGCGTGGAGGAGTACAAGGCTAGGTTCGTGGCAAAGGGGTATACACAGAAAGAAGGGTTAGACTATGAAGAGACCTTCACCCTAGTTTCTAGATACACTTCTATCTGGTCTATTGTATCTCTACCAACACATATGGGATGGCAAATTCACCAAATGGACATCAAGATAGCATTCTTGAACAGGGTGATAGAGGAAGAGGTATGCATCGAACAACCAGAGGGCTTCGAGACTCATGAGAGGGACACACATGGCTCTATACGAGCTCAAGCAAGCTCCCAGGGCATGGTATGGTCGGATTGAAAACTACTTGCAGTAGATGGGATTCGTCAAGAGTGACATCAATCCCAACCTTTAATATTTGATGGTAGAGGATGAGCCATTCATTCTAGTGTTGTATGTGGATGACCTCTTATTAACAAGGTAATCAGGGCTCATAGAGGACTGTAAGAGGAACTTGGCAGCAGAGTTTGACATGAAGAATACTTGGGGCTGGTGCATTACTTCCTGGGCTTGGAAGTGTGGCAGAAGGACGGGGAGGTCTTCCTTGGTCAAGGGAGATATACTACAAAGATTTTGAAGAGATTCAGGATGCGGGACTATAGACCTATGTTTATGCCTATGATTACAAAATAGAGGAAGATCGATGCATCAGAAGATGAGAACGTTTACCCCACCTTATATAGACGACTTATCAATTCCCTCATGTATCTAGCCAACACTAGGCCAGATATCTGCTTCACAATCAACACTCTCAGTCAATTTATGGTGAGACCAAAGAAAGTGCATTGGACAGCAGCGAGGCACATTTTGATATATTTGCACAACACAATTGAGTATGGATTGAGATATACTCGAGGTGATGGTGTCAAACTATGTGGATTCACAGATGCAGATTGGGCAGGAAGTTCAGTGGATAGGAAGAGAACCTCAAGATGCTACTTCAACGTTGGATCATGGGTGGTTTCGTGGTGCAGCAAGAAGCAGAAGTCAGTAGCATTGAGCTCTGCAGAAGGAGAGTATATGGCAGCTAACACAACCACATGCAAAGCTATATGGATTCAAAAGTCGTTGGTGAGCCTATTCAGTCAGAGGATGGAGGCGTCCAGTACCTATTGTGATAATCATAATTGAATCAGGCTCTCTGAAAATCCAGTGTTTCATGATAGGTCGAAACACATAGATATATGATATCATTTCATCAAAGATTGTGTGGCATGGAGCAGTCCAGTGATAGCATGTTCCCACAGAAGAGCAGAATGCAGATATACTCATGAAAGCTCTAGGGAGAGCCAAGTTCATTTATTTTAGGGAACAGATAAGTATAGTGGATAACCCTTTTCACTAGCAGGGACAAGAGTTTGGTTCTCAGTTGCAGTAGTTGTAGCAATAGTAGTAGCATGAGATCAGTTGCAGCACAGAGCAGAGTTGGAAATAGTACAAGTGGTACAGTGCAATGCCAGCAGCAACGCAAATACAGTATGGTTCAGCTACAAAGTTGGTAGTTGAATCAAAGTTGCACAGTAGTTGGTGAGCAGTGGCAGATTGTCACATTTGTCAGACATCAACAACGTGTATGGAAGGATGTCATGAGACAGTAGAATACCTTCCTCGCTATGAGGGAGTGTTAGTTTTTGTAGCATCGAACAAGTGTTCTAGTCTCGACCTTGGTCAGAGAGGCTAAGGAACATAGGAGCTCCAAAACCCAAAAAAAAAAAAAAAAAAAAAAAAAATAGGAGAAAACACCTAGAGATGGCTCAATTAAGTTAATTAATCAATAACTAAATATTTCTTAAGTCTAACTTAGGAAAAGTGATTAATTATCAGGAATTAATTGAGAAAGGTGAGATTTCTCTACAAACTCACATGGATCGAGTTAGATATGATCTTAACCATTCATGGGGATCTAATCATGGTCATTGGTTCACCAACGAGAGATTATAAGAGCAACTCAATGGTGATGGAGAAGACACACCAATGATCAAGGTGTTGAGAAATCTAGGGGCAGCTAGGTTAGGTGATTTCTCTTATTTTGATAATTGTTTGTGATGTGATTTTACTTAACTTGATTCGCTTCTTCTTTTACTTGATTATAATTAGTGTTCTTATTATCAAACAACTATCAAACAATAAAGAACAATGAGACAAGAGGACACAAGATATAGGCTATTAGCCAGGGCCAAAACCTCTCCTCTTGAGAGGAAAACCCACAAGAACTCTTCTCTTCTTATATAACTTCAAATGACGAATTCCAAGATCGATGACCCTTGATCAAGACCCCTCCAAAACCAAGTTAGACCTCTCCTTAATGAGCTTCTCTTCCACAAAGTCAATGTTAATCAAAGTAGCCTTCTAACAATTGCTTGCTTCCTCTTTGACCTCAATTTCAGACCTGTACTCTTTGAATAAGATTCTTGGCCTCCCTGCAGCAACCCTAACTCACACATGTGATGGGAATATGGTAGAAATGGTCTCTTTTCTCCTTCACTTGGGCAGTAGTTCCTTCTCCAACAATTCGCCTTGTATACTTAGTCTTTTTCACTTGTGATTTCGGTCTCCTAAGGTAATTGCAATTTCGGTCTTACTACTGCAATCGATGCCCTAGTTTACTCGCACGTGTGAAATGTGATGGCCCAAAAACAACCTTTTAACACTTTGCTCTTCTTCCTTGGTTTCTTCTTTTCTTCACTAGGGATTCTTTGTTCTTCTTATGCTTCAACGAATTGCTTCCTTATTCTTCAAATGAGGTCGAGGGCTTACTTATATATAGGCTTCTTGTCACATATTAAGGCCGACTTGTCATTTGCTAAGGCTGACTTGTCTTGGAGGGTCTTTGACTCTAATTTTGACTCAAATAATGTTTTCTTTACAATATGTAACATGCCCAAAAGGGTCTTCCATACATGACAATGATTCTTATGACTTGTTGACTCAAAGACAAGCCTTAGAAGCACTCAATGGGTGCTTGACCTATAAATCAAATAACCTATGCCTCAAGAAAGACAATAATAATTTTATTTTTCTCTTTACATCAAATACAGACAATCATGATTACACGTCATTATGAAGACCGAACCTAGTTACATATTTCAACACAAGGCATATCAAATTTCTCAGAAAGCAGAGTCCAACTAGAGAAGAATTCGAGCCAGTGATAAAGGGGCAATCACTGAGGGAGCAGCAAAGCCATATCCAACAGAGTTTCTCAGCAGCAGAGGAGCAGTAGTTGGGAGGCCGAATTATTTCTACAGAAAGGCCAAGCAACCAGTTCAAGCAGCTAGAAACCCAAATTCGAAGTGTCAAAAAGTGATTGTTTCAATTGCAAGAGGTCGATAGACAAGCCCAGAGGGAGGCGGGACGGCTCATTTAGAGCCAGCTCACAGGTAGTGCGAATTATTTGGGCCAAGTAGTGCGCATTTCTGGCCAGTGCGAGTTGCCGAGAGGAAGTGTGCGCAGGGCCAAAGGGGACGAGTTTGGTTGCAGAAGGGAGGAATTTCCTCAAAATAATTTTGGTAGTATATACTATATTTTGTTGGAGGATAGCCAGTTTCACATCCAGATTTGTACTCATAATTTTTGTTGCTACATAATAAATATAAAACCCTCCTATGTTGCACCGGTTTTCCTGCAATGGGTTTTTGGGGGACATTTGTCCAAAAATGACTGTGTCAAATTTGTGTGCGCGCTCTATATTTCTTAGTTCCAACTTCCAATGTTTTATTTTCTACGGCATTTTATTTGTGAAGAATTGCAGTGTGATTTATTTGTTGTTTGTCGTAGCAAATAAACTGCATAATTAATCAATTAGAAGAATAAATTTCCAATTGTTGCAATTTAAGGAAATTTCATGGGTTACAGGTTTAGCCCTCACTTCTAGCTTTTTTCCCCAACTACCCCAAATTTACCCAATGTTGCCCCAAAAACATTGGATAACGGGTTTCCCCCTTTATTACTAACTATAACCTATAGAGTTGGATAGGTTATTTCGTCCTCCTTTGGCCAATTAATTGGAAGAGGGCATTACAGTCCCCCCTTCCCAAAATTGCTTGACCTCAAGCAATTGCAAATTGGGGTGCTACAAAATTTGTTCCCCTTCCCATGTTGCTTCTTCTTCGAGTAGGTCTTTCCATCTAACGAGATATTTTGAGATCAATTTGCCCCTCAACCTTTTTTCTTGAACTGTCATAATTGCTTCTAGAATAAATTCTAGTTGTCCTTCTTCCAAAGGGGGTAGCTCAATGGAAGTAGTGACCCACTGCAGAACGACCTTCTTAATACATGATACATGGAAGGCATTTTTAATTTTGATTCCTTCTGGCAGCTCCAGTTCCTATGCTACCTCACCAATCCACCAAAGTACTTTGTAAGGTTCATAAAACCTTGGCTTCAGTTTTTCTGCACTGCTTTGCATGAGTGTAGATTGTCTATATGGTTGTAATCTCAAAAAAACAAGGTCCCCTATCTCAAAATTGTGTTTTGTCCAATGTCGGTCCCTCATACATCTTTTGTTGGTTTTGGGTTGTCTGTAGGTCCTCCTTGAGTACCTTAAGAATGTCTTGGCTTTTTTGTATCCAATCTTTATCTTTTGGGGGCCTGTTATCCCCAAAGGCCAAATCGATAAAAGATGGGGTGTCATAGAGATACAGCGCCATGAAAGGGGTCACCCCAATGGACAAGTGATAAGTGGTGTTATAACAGTGCTCCTTGAGATGCAACTGCTTGATCCATGCCTTATGCTATCCTGTCACATAGTTACATAAGTACCCCTCAAGCCATATATTCATGATCTCCGTATGGCCATCTCTCTGAGGGTGATAGCTAGTACTAGGGGTCAATTTTGTTCCCACTAGCCTGAAGAGCTCCAGCCAAAATCCACTCATAAATCTGTTATCCTGATCACTAACTATATTTTTAGGTAGTCAATGGAGTCTGAATGCCTCTTTGAAAAACAATTATGCTACTTGTATGGCCTTATAATCAGCGAGAATCGCGAAGAAATGCGTGAATTTAGTTAACCTGTCAACCACTGCGTAGATACAATCCTTGACTTGTACCTTGGGTAGAACTATGATGAAATCCATTGAGATGCTCTCCCATTTTTGTTCCAAAATCAGCAAGGATTGGAGCAGGCTTGTGAGATGCGTGTACTCGATCTTATTTTGCTGACAAGTTACACACTCCTTGACATATTTCAATACATCATCCTTAAGGCCTTTCCATGAAAGCCTTTCCCCCACCTATCGGTAAGTTTTGAAAAAACCTTGGTGTCCTACTAATGGTGTGTCACATGTAGCCCTCAAGATTTTCTCCTTGGGTGTGGATTCAAGGACCAAATATATCCTGTCTTTATAGAAAATAATGCCATCAACTATTTTGCACCTGTCATCTTGGATGAGGTTGTTTGTCAGTAAACAAGCAAACTTGTTTCTGGAGTATTCCACCAATACGTGAGCCTTCCAATTTTCTATGATCTCCATGAGGGAGCATGTTGTTGGTTTCTCGGAAAGCACATCGTCCACGACATTCTTTTTCCCCTTATGTACTCGATATCAAAATCATAGGCTTCAATATTACTTACCCACATATGTTGCCTTTCATTTAGGTCTTTTTGATCCAAGAAGTGGCGTAAGATGTTGTGATTTGTTTTGACTACAAACCTACTCCCTACCAACTATCGCTTGAATTTCGCCAAAGCGTGCATAATGGCTAGCATCTCTTTGTCATATATGGAGTAGAGTCTCTCTAAATCGTGGAGCTTCCGACTTTCAAATGCAATCAGGTGTCCCTTCTGCATCAATACAGCTCTTATCCCTTCTCCTGACGCATGGCACTCCAATACAAAAGGTAGGTTGAAGTCAAGAAGTGCCAATATCGAGCATGAGCTCATCACTTCCTTAAGTTTGTTGAATGTTTTATTGGACTCTTTTGTCCATCTAAAAGCTCCTTTCTTTGTCAAATATGTTAGTGGTGTGCCTAACTGAGAGAATCCTTTGACGAATCGCCTATAATAGCTGCAAATTCCTAAGAATCCTTGTAACTCTGTCAGGTTGCTTGGCGTAGGTCAATCCAATATTGCCTGAATATTCTCATGATGCACTCCTTGTGCACTGATGATATGTCCCAAATACAGAATCTCTATCATCCCCAATTCACGCTTTAATGCCTTGGTATATAGCAACTGCGTCTTCATAATGCTCAAAATCTCATGTAGATGTTCCAAGTGTTCCTTAAATGTTTTGTTGTATATGAGGAGGTCGTCGAAGAATACCAAGAGGAATTTCCTTAGCTATTTGTTGAAGATGTGGTTCATACAAGACTGGAAGGTGGTCGGCACATTAGTTAGTCTAAATGGCATGACCAAGAATTCAAAATGCCCATAATGGCACCTAAAAGTTGTCTTAGGCACACCCTGTTCTCGAACCTAAATCTGATGATATCCCGATCGCAGATCAATTTTGAGAAATATACCACTCCATGTAATTCATCCAATAATCCATCGATCTTGGGAATAGTGTATCTGTTCTTAATGGTTATTTTGTTCAATGCTCGATAGTAAATGCACATCCTTCATGTGCCATCCTTCTTCACCAAAACTACTGATGAGGCAAATGGACCTGAACTTGGTTTGATGTGGCCCATAGCTAAAAGTTTTTTGATGTCTTTTTCGATTTCATCCTTGAACTTCTTTGGGTACCTGTAAGTTGTGGTGATTACAGGTTTGGACCCTTCTTCAAGTTCAATGGTGTGCTCAAAGCCTCTGTTAGGAGGCCTTTCCAAGGGAACCTCACCAAACACTTGGTCATGCTTATTCAGCAATAGTTGAATGTCTGCCTGGTACTATTGTTTACTATCAGAAGTCTTCTGGCTTATAATCATACATTATGTTGCATAAGCTATATCCCCATCCCTATATATGGCCTCCATTCTTTTAGCTAAAACAGTTTGGGGACAGCCATTAGACATACCTCTCAATACTACTTTGTTGCCATTTGCTGCTTTGAATTCCATCTCCATCGCTTGGTAGTCCATTATGATCTTTCCTAATGAGTGTAACCATTGAACTTCCAACACAACATTGGTATCTGCGAGTTTTATTACACAAAAATCAATAGAGAATGTATAGTTACCTAGTGTTACGGTCAGACGTGGGATCATCTCTGTGCATGATAGGTTGTGCCCATTAGCTACCATCACGTTAAAGCCCTTGAATTCTTCTTTGGGAAGACCTCTTCTTTCTACCAAAGTTGCATCAATGAAACTGTGCATAGCTCCTTCATCAACCAAAGTCACGATTTGTTACCCCTTTATGACTACCCTGATCCTAAAAGTGTAATACTTGGGGGTTCCTAAAAGAGAGGCTATGGTACCACCCTTGATTTTTTAATGTGGCTTCTCCTCTTCTAGGTTCCTCAATGAGTTGCTCATCCTTGGGGCTGCTAGGTTCATTGTTTCGTGTGGTTGCTTGTTCTTCTTCGTCCTCGTTGTTGGAAACTACCTCAATATAGTGGATTTTCCCTTTGCCCAAGCATCGGTGACCAGATTCCCATGGTTCTTTACAAGTGAAACAAAGCTTCTTCCTTCTTAACTCGATTCGAGTTTCGTCATCCAATCTATCCTTTCTGATCCAATATTTCTGAAGCAGCTTCTTATTTTTGTTCTTCGAAGGGACTAATGGTTTAGATGGGAATTTCGCCTTTGGTGCAACCTCACTCATATCTCGGGTCTTGGCAATGGCATCATGTAAGGTAGTAGGCTTAAAAGCCTTGACCCAACCATGCAGCGTCTCAACTAAACCTTCTATAAAGAGCATAATCAACCTCTACTCATAAATATTTGTCACCATGACTGCTAACTATTGGAACTCTGAGATGTAGGATTCTAATGACACAATCTGCTTAAGTTGTGCTAGCTCTATAAAGTGTATATCAATATCCTTCCGGTCAAAACATTCTATCAATCTTTGGATGAACTCCACATAAGAGGTTATGTTGGAGTGCCCCAAGGTGACCAATCCATGGTAACACCATTCATGTGCCTCTCCTTCTAAGTGTAATGTAGCAAACTTGATAGTGTCGTCGCGCAGATTGACACGACAACGCTCAGACCGGGGGCTGTCACTCTAATCCCCGATCCCTCCGTTTAAGCCTGTCTCCCACGGCTAAGGGGGGTAGACCCTGCGAGATGACGAAGACCAACTGTCGACCAGTTGGTTGGGAGACACGAGACACGATAAGGCAAGCACTAGATGAATTTGATTAGCAGACCAGTGCCTTAAGAGACTGTCATTGAATCGATTACATGAAACGTGAACAGTGCTCTTAGAATGACCAAAATGATATCCAGCAACTGGAGATTTAAAGAATGAATACTTCGAACCACCACGAGTCATAAACCATTAACTGGATACTGATTTCGTATCTCGACCTGAGAAACTCAAAACTCAGCGTGAAAAATAAAGCATGAAAACCACTGAATCTGGCAAAAATTAATTTTCCACAAAATTTTTTATATCTTTTTCTTTTTTCTTTTTTCTTTTTATTTTTTATTTTTTATTTTTATTTTTATTTTTAAACAAAAAAATAAAAATCTAAATTAAATCTTATTTAAAATTTGAAACTCTAAAAAATAAAAAAAAAAAAAAAAAAAAAAAAAAACTTAAATCTAATTACCTAAGAAGAAATTTTAAAACAGACTAATGGCCTAAAAAAAAAATTTTATGATTTATTATTATATTTTTTTATTTTTTTTATTCAAAACAAAATCTCAAATTTAATTTTAATTCTAATGTCTTAAAACCTTAAAATTGAATCTTTTTTTTTTTATATCTTTTATTTTTTATAAAAAAAATAAAAAAACAAAAACTTGAAATAGCAAAAATCTAATCAAAAATTAAATCTAACTAAAACCCTAACCTAACGTCCTTTTTTATATTTATGAACTTTTTTTTTTTAAATTTAAATAAAATCAAAAGCTTAGGAACTAAACCCTAACAAAACTAATTTTAAATCTATTTAAAATCAAAATAAAAATGACTATGAAATGTGACCACATGAGACCTGCGTTAAGCATTAAAAATCGATTTTAATGAAAAACGAAATCTGAAACTTACCGAAATTATTTTCACGCTATATCATCGACCTGTATGCAACTAATTTAGTTTACGCTTACCTGGTGCCCGCGCGGTATCACAACGCCTGAAATTCGCCTTTATGTATAACGTATTCACCATTGAAGCATTCGTTTAGTTGTTGCAGATGGAGGAAGTGCAGGGATACGACAGAGCTACACATGGGATCAGACTGAAAACGATTTTCAACGCCCGACTATGCCCACGCTGGCTTGATAAACTGCTACGACTACGATGTGCATTTCAAACGCTTCAAAACCAAAATCGATTTTCTTTTGAGTGTGCAGGTGACCAATAAAAAAAACGACAATGAAACAAATGAGGAGCCTGCGTTGTAAATCGAAGGCCTGGGCAGCAGAATAATGGCAGCGGCAACCCACGCGATACATTTCCTAGCCCGATAAACTGTTGGAAACTTCCTGTTCGTGCTTTATTTAGATCATGATTTCACTGTGTTTTTGTTGTGTTTGCAGTGTTGACGGCATGGATGGCGACACGGATTGACAGCAATGATAATGGCTTGCAGATTTGAAGATTGGATCACGCGTTTTGCTACAGACGATGAGGGCGGGCAAGGAAAAACCTGCGTTTTTTGAAGACTGATACGCAACCGAATGAAAACGATCTCTGATTTGAACTCACGCTGGCAATGACACCGGATTTCATAGATCTAACTCACGCTCTGAAATCACGCTATGCCCAACGCATGTAGAAAAAGAATCGATTTTTTCGTTTTCCTCTTAAATCCCTGCCACGTCAAAATGGTTCGGCACGTTCTGGACAGGCTTCAGAGGTGGTTCTCAGAGAAATCTGCAAATCCTGAAATGAAAAAATTTCCCAAAAAATATCTGCATAAAATGAAATCAAAACCCTAGATCAGAAAAACCTTGAAACCCTAGAACAGCTGATCTAATTTACAGTTTTGGCCCCTTAACAGACAGATCCACCGATAAGCACAGTAAATATTTAAAGAAATAACGATTTCAGATTTTCACTGTGAAGAACATCAGAAAGTCTCTCATGCAAAATAAACCGAATGATAGACCCAGGATCAAATCCAACTGGGCTCAGCAGAAATGCTTGTGGGAGTTGGCTGGTTCAGCTAAGAACTTCCCCGAACGCCCACAAAATCTCCTCCAGAAAATATTTTCTGCACAGCTCAAAACAACCATCAGTAAAGAGGGCAAAACGCTGCTAGATCTCAGGAAGTAATGGAGATACCTGCCATTACTTCAGAAACCCTAACAGCACCCAAACCCTAGCAAGAGAACAAGATACCTGTGCTCACAATACTCTACAAAAAAAAGCCATTATTAACAACTGAAAATAACATATGCAGAAAATTAAACAATCTCACAGCACTCAAGAGAGTAACACCAGCAAGATATGGACCCCAAAGTCTTCTTTTATTAACCAGAAACAGATTTACAAGAGAGCTTCTTCAGTTCTTTGACTCACAGATCAGATGATCTGAAATGACCTCCTAAAACCCTATATAAAGGAAATGATCCCAACGGCTAGTTC
>APFE030347018.1:54729-132295 GCA_000404065.3 Pinus taeda
TTATTATTTTTATTCATTTTAAAATGGATCATCGAACTAAGACCTTGGAAACATCACCTAGGACCTAGGACTTAGGACTCATGAGGGGATTTAAAACATTTTTCGACCCTCAGGACACATTACATCATGACTTTAACCATTTACATCTCAAGGGAGAAAAACCCCTTTAACATAGACCCTCACAAAACACCCAGTTCTGCGACATGACGATAATCTAGCAGGCTAACACACTAGGATTTTCTAAAATTCCACTGACAAAATCTATCCCGGCTTTGGGGTCAGGTTTGAAGGAAAACTCTGCCGATCCGTGGATCGGTGAGACGAAAAACCTTCCGGGACATAGATTATCATAGAAAAGTTAGGTCCTCCTAGGCAATTTACAACACGACTCACATCTGCTAGGATTATTTACAATTAATACATGCAGACTGGGTTTACAGAAACGATTGATCAAGCTGCTGATGACTGCAGGATGGCACGGATATGCTGATCAGGTGCTGCCCCTTTTTGCGAAGAAACAGGGGGGTGTACTGCATGGGTAGTTGACCAGTAGAGGTCAACAGATAGCATTTGCTTCCAACATGGGATTAAGTTGGAAGTAGGTATCCACCTTTTGTACCGAAGCCCTTGCTGAACTTAGATGATCCATCAAAGGGGGAATGGATAGTTCACCTACCTTGTGCACTAGATTATGATTACGCTGTGTCATAGGTCTATTCTTGTATTTGATGTTGTTGTACTCTTGAAAAGGCATGGTTGCCCGTGTATTTTCCCCTAGTGTTGCATACTCTCGAAAGTATCTATCAAATAGTCCATTGTGTTCTATTGCTCCTTGGGTTGTTGTCTAACTGTCTAAAAATTTAGGAAGTAAGGGTCTATGATTTCCTCCATTGGTTTCCCTTGTGTTAGATTGTGCAAATATATTGAAAGAGCCAAGATTATGGTTATTGCTCCCTTCAACACGAGTCTTATTACCAACATTCAAACCATTAGCAACATTGTTACCTAAGTTGTTTAGATTTCCCATGACCTGGGCAAAGAACAGTGTCATTTGCTGCTATCCTTGCGCTATCTGTTGTGGTCCTTGCATTTACGGTTGGTTTATTTGCTACTATCCTTGGATTAGCTCACTCAAGAGGTTACTAGGATCTTTTCTCCTTGTTCTCCCCTATCCTCCATAGCTGAACTGTGTGTAATATTTTTCCTTCTAGCTGTAATATTACTCGTATCTTCTGGAAGCATACAAGGCTCATATACTCACAAGCTGGCAGGATGCACAGCACTAATACATTTGTAGTGTCTCAAGGGAACTTTTGGCCCTTAGGGTTAAAACAACATATAATAAGATTTTCTCCAAAAATCACAATAATCTTTCAATTCAACAATTTGATAAGGAAGATACAGTGGTGTAAACAAATGAACATGGCTCAACAGTACATTCAATTTTACAGGATTCACCCTAGGGCTAATTGCAACAATGAGGACAACCCTGATAACATGAAACACTACACTAATTAAATCTAGTTCTATTATTACTAACAACTCACTATTTATTGGACTATAAAGCTTCCAAACATCCTAGCAATTGCATTAATTGCTAATCTACTGCCTTGAAGTGGCCTCAATCAAGTAAACTGGCCGCAGATGTGCTCTAAATATCCTTCGTTGTCCTGGTTGAGGTGTGATGCTCCTTCGCTACCTAGACATAGCCTCAAAATTTCAATCAAGAGATAGAACCATAGTGAATCCTTCTTTCAATCAACTCATGGGAAAGCTCCTCCTTCAGTGTGCTAAGTAACAGCTGAATGGTTTATGTTTAGAAGAATTATGCCAAACAATTGAGGAAAGAAGGCCGACTAGGGTGGAATCTTTCACAGCTGAAATCAGTTAGAGAGAAAGTGGTCTTCAAACCCTCAAAGCCTCAACTCATAAAACAGAAATATCCAATTCAACCTTAATGAGAAAATGATTTCTCCTTTCACTTATTTATTGACTCCTTATGGGATCTCTTCTCCTTATTTTGATGTGAGGGGTTACAAGTTTAGCCCCCACTTCTAGATTTTTTCCCCAGCTACACCAAATTTACCCAATGTTGCCCCAAAAACATTGGATAATGGGTTTTCCCCTTTATTATTGACTATAGCCTACGGGGTTGGATAGGCTATTTCGTCCTCCTTTGGCCAATTAATTGGAAGAGGACATTACAAGAAACAATTTGGACTTTGATTCTTCAAACAGTCTTTGAGCATCAGCACTTTTCCTACTATGCACAAGGATTTCAAGAGAATGCCTACATCAATTAGGATACACACAAAACATCATATGCCTCCTTGAACACAACCATTTGTCATATTGTTGCAAGCCTTGCCTAAAGAGTAACCAAAGTTACAAGGTTTGGAAAAAAATTGTTTTGCATATCTTCAAAGAATTGACAAGCACCATCATGTTGTTGTTAGTTTTTTGGAGTGAATTGTGTGCATTGCTTTGAAACGTTCAACATTTCAAGTAGACACTCCACCCATCTTCAGGAACAATGAAATTTGAATGTGTGATAGCCCCAACCATGTTCCTCTCATGAATGTAATGTAAATGTCTTTTTTGCAAAAAACTAATAATAATAATAATATGGGTTGAGTAATGGGACACAGATTCCAGAGTTGGGGAGGTTTCTTGTTAGGGAAAATGTTAGAATGTTTCTTACAACAGAAACTCTGAATTGGTACACAACTGTTGATAGCTGGGCAAAAAGGGAAAATGTGAATTTTCCCATCAACTGTGCTTTTACAGTAATGGACAAGAAATGAAAGGAGAAGTTGCCAGCTAGTGTAGTGTGTTGGTCATTCACTACAACCAATTAAAAATGGCATTTAACAACCTAATAATAGACATGCAAGTGGCACAAATTTGATTGGCTAACAAGATTGGCTGTCAAGGAGGTTGTCTGAATGTTTTCCAAGTAAAAAGACAATTCGAATTTGGCTGAGCGAAGCGCATGAGTTATAGGGGAGAACAGTTTGTCTGTAGAGAAGAGACAACAGAGGACAAGGGAAAATTGGATTCGCTGGAGCAGAGGCACAAGAGAGTTTGATTTTGCCCAGGAACATAGCAGTGAACAGTGGGAGATTTCAAAACTGCTAGAAAAAGACTGGGTTCGATCTGCTGAATGGAGGGAGCGAAAATTCAATCTATGCAAGTCAACATTCCATTGGAGAAACAATCTTTCTGGTTGGCAGGAAATCTGGAACAAAATATTTGAAGTGAGGAAGGATTTGCCTCTCGAATCCCCATGACCCAAAGGGTGGAGATGGTATTTCTCAGAAACCCCTAGGGGTTGGGGTGGAGGAAATACTCCTGGGAAAAGTCCCGAAAGGTTTATGAAGGCTCATTGTTGTACATTTGATTTTGGTTTTGGTTCTGGAGTCCCTAAATCCAGGTGGAACCACAATGTCTCTGTGCACTGGTTGATGGCAGCTCAGTTGGAGGAAGGAGGTGGTAGAATCCTTAAGTTCCTGTTTCAACAGGTAGTTGTGCTTAAATCCCTAAGTAATAGACCCCTTAGTCTCTGGAATCTGGCTCGAGGGTGATAGATTCAAGTGAGGATCGGCCGCAGCTATCTACGGTCGGGTGGAGAGTCATAGTCCCTGACTCAGTTGCCCAAAAACTTTACAAGTATTATTCATGTATTTTTTATGATTGTGAATATATGTTTGCATTTTGGGCTGAAATGGTGTTTAAGAGTGCATTGGGGCATGGTTCATACTTTTACTAATCACAGGATTAACTTTTATGTTGTTGTTACTGCTAATAAGGTATTGGAGCAATATGTAATTGTATCAGTGATATTGCTATAACTCTGGTGCTTGCATATATATATATGGTCTCTGATGGCACAAATGCACAGCCTACAAGCTCATAGTCGGTCCAGTTCAACAATTAGAAGAAAATGTATACTATTACAATATTTCATATATGTTTTACAAGACATTTTGGAACCGGCGGACGGTGTTCCCCTATTGTGGGATGCTATGCCTTTTCGGTGCAAAAAACCAAGTGAAGCTATGGTTTTGTGGGTACAAGCTTATGGAATATAAGTAGTCTCTAAGGAAGATTTTTGTAGTTATGGTTCCATCATGGTGGGTGATGCATGATGGCATCGAGCGTGAAGATTTTTATAGTTACGGTTCCATCATGGTGGGTGACGCATGGTGGCATCAGGCGTGGACCATTGCGTTTAATACATAAAATGTATATATATGAACGTATGTTGAGTAATAGATTTAAACACTCGTTGCAACCGTAATATCAATCCTATTGCTGAAATTGTAATGTTATCACAATCTTAATGCCAAAGGATGCATAGTCGAATTGAAATTTCACCTTGTTGCAGAGGTGAACCTCATATCTAAGAGTCTTAAAGTCTACAAGATCGTGCCATAAATGAGTTACCTCATTGTTGGCAAACGTAAATTCTTAAGGAAAATGTAAAATCTTTAAGCGTGGGATATAAATCATATATCTATTCGAATGATTTGGCATTTCACATGTTGTATTGAGCACGACTATGTGAGCAGCCATTATATATAATATAATATATATATATATAATATTTATACGCGATAAACATATGACCATTATACTATATATACTTGCGCTAAAGATTGGCATTTCAGAGTTGAGATTGAACTCAATACAGGGGAAGCGACATCTATTACCAGTGTTTGCGCTGACCCCCGACTATAAACAACGTATGTAAAGTCAGATTTGGCCCAACACAGTTAAGCAGTACCCATTACAGGTGTAGGGGCCAACCTCCGACTATAACCTATGTATTAGAGTCAAGGTCGAGTCCCATGTAATCGAAGCGGTAATCAATTACGGGACCTCCAACTATGCAATGTATAGTGAAGGTTGACCTTGTGGTCATTGGACCATAACCCCATAGAACCACACAAGGGGCCTGGGGCAGAGTTTAGTGGTATTGGACAGCGAGATTTCATATAGCCAATTGACGGTAGGAGGGACCTCCTCCTGATGACGTGGACGAAGGAAGGCATAACCCTACCGAAATCGCAGCCCTTGGTTAATGGACGATCTGGATCACCGCTGTAGAAAATCCATGAAATTCTGATCAAATAATATGAACAATTTTCTTTTCACATAGACACAAAATTTCTCTATCGAATTGCAACGGCATAGGAACAAAAATAAAAGCACAAATCACACAATAGACAACATAATTTATTTCTCTAGAGAACACAACTGGGAAAACCCTCGCTTGATTCAAAATTTTATTGAAGAAGAATAAACTACAAATCTCTTACAACCAACTTTTCTCAAACAAAAAATATAGTATTTTGCCTGCCTTAAACTAGGCTTGAAATGTCTGCTAGAATGTTGATCTGCTTCCCTTCACCAAACCACACTCAACCTGAAATCCTTGTGCATTCCTTAAAAAATAGGCCCCTATTTCATAACACATTCCCAGCTCCTAAAATATAGGAATTTCTCCTATTTTCGTGTGCACTTCCAAGGGAAATATTCTCCAACAATTTTCACAAGAGAAAACTTCTTGGCTCATTCCTCGATAAGCTCCACACAAACTCACAAACTCGTGCTCAATTATTATGAATACAATGTGTGCCTTCGATCTCCTTATAAGCACTTTGATTTGGCTATTGTTAGTAAGTTCATGTTTGGGAAGTTGAATTGGTGCTTTTCTAGTTAGCAAAAGTCAACACAAGTTGTTAACTAGTTCCTCCTAAAATCTAGGAGGCTAACTCCACTTGTTCTTTCAGTTCTCAAACTAATTCACACTAGAAGACAAACTCGGCCTTCCACAAACTCGCACTAGTCAAACTACTTCTTAAACTCATCCACATCACTGGAAATTGTACATGACTAAGGAGAACACAATATGATTCCTTAAATTAAGGCACAAATCAAGGAATCCATTCCTTCGCTACTTTTCAACAACCGTGGGGCCTTCCCCTGGCGATGTTAGCGAGGAAGGCATGCACCCCTACTCACCAATGATCTTGCCTCCCATATCATGACCATCGAATTAATGATGTGTAAAATGGTGGTGTCAGTTGTGTGTCAGCGTCGTGAATAGTAGACTTCTTAATAGTGAACAACATATATAACAAGGGTGTGAATGGTAAGGTTAGAGTTTTATAATTATATTGAACATCACATATCGAAGCATTATATATAGTATTTACCCGCACGTCGAGGCAAGAGTGTTGTGCCTAGACATTTATATGGTGAATAAGATATAGATGTGTGGTGCATCGACTTGCGCCCTTTAAAGACATGTAGAAATATACATATAACATTGCGTGTCGGGCCAAGTATGGTATAAGGCACAAATGCCTTTACTTAATGATATCATATAACATAGAGCATCAACATAAGGGCGTGATGTGGAATGGAATGTCCACACCAGTATTGTGTCCATTGTGTTGGGCCACTTAGAACCATGGAGGAACGTTAAATACTCATAATGGGTCTCGTAGTGCATGTTAGCTGGAGAGGCATATGAATCAATATATATATTATTTAAGGTGAGATATGACTTTATTAAGGCTTGGAAATATATTGCTTTGCGCCCAAAGGGACTCGAGACTCCATGTCTCGTTAGTGAATGCTCACCATACATAAATGCACACAATTAAATGCAACATTTAAGACAAGTCTCAAGGCGAGACGTGGATATATATATATATATATATAGATAAGCGATCCGTGAGATGAGTCACACATACACACATATATATATACTCCATAAGACACAAAGCTTGGGAAAGGTGTATTTGCTTGGTGAATTGTAACTGGTAGGTTACACTAAATACACAGAGCTTTGCATATATAAATAAAGAAACAATGGTGGACAAAATTACAATGTTCACATGTAAAAAGGAGAGGAAAATTTTAATTAAGCAATTTTAAGTACTCAAAGGGAGGATTGACAAAAGAACAAAAATAAAAATCATCCCTTTTCCCTAACAGTACCAGAAAAATTGGATTAACAAGTGGACTCTTCTCTGAGAGAAGTGGGTTGTTTACAGGTGGTGTCAGAGAATTCAAGTTTAGCAATTGGATTGGATGGGCTCTGTCATTGGAAAGTAGCACCAAATCCCTGCAAAGGAATCTCAAGATGATTTTTAGAAAACTAACAAGACAAATATTAGGTGTTAAAAGTCGGTCTAAATTGTTTGGCTGCATGTGTGGCTGATACGCTGACTCTGTGATTTATTTAAGTATTAGGAACTAACAGCCGATTTGTTCCACTACCATTGATAAATTAACAATTGTGTTCACAGTTAAATATTTTGTTGATTATGCAGCCTTGTACATTATTGCTATTAATTTGTTGATTTGTTGATAATAATGTGTTGATATGGATTGTTTGTCGCAAAAAGTTTGCCATAACAGCTATACAAGGGCAGGAACATGGGCAAAATTTCTTGTTGTTCATTTATGTATTATGTGCCTAACAATTTTATGTGATTGACAACAGATCACAAGCAGCAAAAGACAGTGAAAGACACGGGAATGAGGACCAGAATGGAGCAGTATAGTTCTAATCAGTCACAGTATGGAAATGAAGAGGCTAGGACAAATGAAGAAGAAAGATCAGTTGGCCAAGGGGCAGGGGCTAACTATCTAGAATGGATGGATACTTTGAGAAGCCTAAGGGCTAAAGTCGGAAGTTTCAAGGCACATAATGAAAGACTGGTCAGAGCTCAAGAGAGGCAAGCTGAGATAAATGCAGTTATTTTGCAAAGCCTCTTAGATTTGCAGAGACAGAGGCAACCTGAGTTGGGGGGTTAGTCATAGAGACAGGAGGAGCCTTCGAGAGTCAGAAGAGAAAACAAATGGGGCAGATGGTAGCAAATCCAGTGTTATCAGTCAAAAAGTTTCTCTTGGTTGTAACAAAAAACTCTCTAAGGTAACCTTTACAAACCAATCTTACAGATTGAAGGCTAGCCCCTTCAATCTAGAGAGGGCTCTCTCTGACAGTCTAATCACTAAATTAGCAACTGACTATACATTCACACAATGGATAGATCTTCAATTAAGTTGTATTGAAATGAGGTTTGGTTGGGCATGAGGGAGATAGTCCATTGGGCAGTGGAGTCAACAAGCTAGGGTTTAAGGCATTTTACCAAGATATTGGTTGTATGATCAGGGATTGACAAAGGCAAGGTAGATGGCACATCTTAGACATTTCAAGTGATCGTTATAGCTGCAATAGGAAAATAGAAAGATAATCCACTACAGTAGGGCATATGAGATGATCCTAAAGTAGCTTTAGAAGATAGGATTGCAAATATTCAAATCTATGAGACAGAGCATCAAAAACAAGGATGAATTCTATAACATTTATTCTCATTCAAATATCAGAAAACAATACATTCAAATGACATTACAAAAGGAGAAACATTGAAACATGTAGAGAATACAAACTAAGAGATACCATCACATGAATCTTTGTGTCAATGATTAAAATCTTCTAATATTGGCAAACTGTAAATTAATAAATCGTTCAAAACACACAAACAATAACTATCTTTTCATCAAAATCCAACCTTTTTTCCTCCTTTCTGATGTAAGATATAGGGAAAATACATAAAAGATAAGATCCACAAAGTATGGTAGCAATAATTACAAAATATTTACAATATCTTAGGATTTAATTAACAAAACATAGTCAAAATCCTATTTAGCTATTTGAATCTCTATTTGGCACATAACATTGGTCATAATATCTTATTAAACTGTTGTACGTATCTCTTGTTATTCTTCTAGAACTAGGACAAGGCATAATTGTATTGTAGGATCTGGCATTGTTCCCTCCCTTGTAGGCTTGATATTTGGAACTGCAACTTGTCCTCCATCTTGGTAGCAAAACTGGTACATGAACCTGTAAACTTTGCTGAAACTATGCAACTACCCTGTGTAATTGCTTGCTCCTTTTAAGGCTTTTTTTCCTTGTGTTGACTCGTATTCTCTGCACTCCCTCAATCACAAAACCACTTGACATATTATCATAACATATCGAAAATAAACTGACAGTCAAAAAGATTAAAATGGAGCATGTCAAAATGTTGAGGTATAATTAGGGTTTGTTCAACAAAATTAGGGTTTTGTATATTTCTCTGCCAATGAGGTAAAATGATCATTCCTCCATAGCTTCTGCAGCATGAGCAAGGAAGTCTAACTTGTTTTGGCTTCTAGTCACCCTTCTGGTAGCTTTATGTATGTTTTTGTCAACCTTTAGGGTTTCTTTCCCTTTTCTGTTAGCATACTATGTTTTCCTCTGTTTGGTGGCTTTCTTTCTGCTCATTGAAACTTGAACAGTCTCTTCATCTTTATCAATAATCACTGTCTCCTTTAGCTTAGGGTTGATTTTTGCCTTTAAACTCAGTCTTAATTTGTCTGTAGGGAGAGTATGAGGTTTTTTGTAGTAAACCTTAGGCTCTGTTTCTATTTCTTCATCCCATGTTTTCATTTTTTGTTTCCCTTTCTTATTTTTTATTGTGTGCTTTGCCTTTTCTTCTAGCATTATTTTATGTTGTCTTCTTGTTCTCCCCTCATAGACCCTAACCTCTAATTCTTTTACAGGATTTTCAACATGCTCTTCAACAAAGATATGGCTAGGCTCTCCCTTTGTTTCTTGAGCTAGGGTTTGGACATAAACTTTAGTTTGGCCTCTCCTTGGTCTTTGGGGTGCAGGTTGTCTTATGTTTCTGTGTGTTAGTTGTTCCACCTGCTTGTTCAACTCATGAGTATATAGTATTTTTATCAAGTTGTGATAGCAAATGTCACGAGGTTGCAACTCAGGTCTGGTTCTAGCTTTGGTGAACATCATCAGCAAACTTTGATGAAGAAAATAAGGCAAATTCATCTTACTAAAACCTGCTAAATGACATAAAAACCTCATGTGATACAAATAAGCTTTAGAATAATTGCCTTCGCAGGTGAAGAAGAGTTGCACAATCCTAAGAGCATTAGACCATTCGGGCTTCAACATGTTTTGGAGGACTCCTATGTTCCAATCTTGGTTCTGACAGTCTTCCTTCAAGAAAAATTTCAAGTCCACATTCTATAATCTTTGTTTTTTAAACCATATCTCACCCTCAGTTGGCAAACTCGTGGCCTCTGCAATGGATTCTTCGGTGACTAGAAACTGTAGGGTTCGAATTCTTGTTGTACTGCCATCAAAAGAGTGTATGAAGTCATGACACCAACTCATGTTGTATCCATTGAAGCGCTGGAACACTGATTCCCAACCTGCATTTAAGAAAAGATCCAGAATTTCTGGATAAACTTCAAAGTACATTCCATCGAGCTCATAATGCTTCACATGGCCTGATATTCCCATCTTGCAAATGTTTCTGACACTGCAAATACTTTCACAACCTTGAATCACCTTGGTCAGACGCTGAAAACTGTTCTAGAACCTTCATGCACACTGTAAACAAATTTCTGGGTTTGCTAGATATTACTATTTTAGGGCAAACTGGGTATTTTAGGGTTTGATTTTAAACTTCCTTCTTGGAATGTAAAATGCAGCTAGTTGTCACATCAAATATGGAAAGGTATAGGGATTTGTGAAAAACCACTTAGGGAGTCGAAATGATAGATTTGGCAGCTCGAAAACCTAACTTTTTATTTTTCCGATGAGCGCTACAAAAATATTTGGTAGCGTCAGTTGTAGGCTTACGATAAGCTAATTTCGCTGCGAAAAACTGGGAAAGCTTAGGTTTGCTGAAATGACTAGATTTGACATGTCCCTAGGCTTATATAGCAATTTGCACAAACAAAAAACAAAAACAAAAATTATAGGCCCTATACATAACCATGAATTTACATAATGAACTTTATAATTTTAGCCTTTGGACCTTTAGGGAAAGGTGCAAACCTGATGTTAACATCCACGAAGAGGCATAGGTTGGAAAGTGAAGACACTGTGAGGGGAAATGCACCACTGAGTACCACAAAAGGAAGGACCAGCACTTATGTGCATCATTCTAGTAGACCATCCAACTCTACTACCAGGAAACACCACCATCACTCTCATCATCATCAAAAAAGAAGGGAAAAGGATTATATACCCAAGGAATTTAAGAAATCCAAGCCGCCCACATTTGATGGGGACATGAAGAAATCTGAAGATGCAGAAGCTTGGCTGCTTGGCATGAAGAAATTTTTTAGAATCCATCATTATTCTGAAAACATGAAAGCCAAGATTGCCACCTATAGTTTGAAGGGAAAATCATACATATGGTGGGAAGATTTGAAGAATGTCAGAGGCATTGTTGAAGAAGAATTGACTTGGGATGAATTTGAGAAACTCTTCAGGAATCAATATATGTTCGAGCAATACTATGACAACAAAGCAAAAGAATTCTATGAACTCGATGGGACAAATGATGGATCATTAGTATGTCACCGAGTTCCTGGAACTACTAAGATATGTGCCATATCTCAAGGATGAGGTCAAAATCCAAAGATTTATTAGTGGGCTACCTATGACAATAATTGAATTGTTAGGACCTCAGACATTGAATGATGCCATCAAGAAATTGAAACACTACTATGAGCAAGCAAAACACAGAACAAAAATTAAAAGCTACTAGAAGGTAAGGAACAACGCTAAAATAAGAAGAAATGGCCTAAGAAAATTTCATAAAAAGAAGGAAAGTAAGCATTCAGCAAATACAAATCGATGTCATCAACATCGTCGCTAAAGGAAATACGCAGCAGCCAGCTGCAGAGCAGCGAAAAGCTGAAACAAAAGAGCAATTAAAGTGTTGGACGTGTGGTGAAAATCACCAGAAAAGAGACTGTCCACATCAAAAAAACGCAAGGCCAAAGATTTACACCACCTAGGAAGCTTGCACATGTTAGAAAATCAAAGGCAAAAAGATTTTCTTAACTTGATAATTACTTGTGATCTTTAATTATCTTCTTATAGCTCTTCTTTAATTTCTTTATGTCTTCTTCTCATCAAACAATTATCAAAAACATAAACATGAAGATAAAGGACACAGGATGTAGGCTCTTAGCAAGGGCAAAACCCCTCTCTAAGGGAAAACACAATCAAACTCTTCTTCTATAGTAGAACCAAGTCAAATTGAGACAACCAAGACCCTTGACCAAGACAAAGACCTCCTCCAATCCACCAGGTAAACCTCCCGAGATTATGAGCCAAATTCCAAAGTCAATTTAAGTCAAACTGCATCAGTAACAAAATTTTGGTCCTCCTGCAACAGATTTTCGGCCCTATTGCACACCTGCAACTTGGGCCCTCTTGCAGCTTTAGTTTCTTTGCACATGTGACTCAAAAGAGAGAGAAAATAGTCTTTAACTTCTTGTTAGTGCTCCTCCTTTGCTAGCCTTCTTTTCACTTTTCTCTTGGCATTTCGCACATATTATCTCCTCCTGCAACTGCAAATCAAACATGCTTGGATGGATGATCAAATGAGGTCGAGTAGTTGATTATTTATAGTGGTTTGAAGCTCCTTTTGAGGCCTACTTGAAGATGGGCAAGCCAACTTGGTGGAGGAGGATTTAGATGACCAATTTACATCAAAATAATTTTCTTTCTTGACATACAAAGCCCAAGAAGGGTCCATTATACGATGACAAGGAATAAGACTCATGACATAAACCCTAGAAGCCTTCAATGGAGGCTTTGACCTAGAAACAAAACAAACAAAGCATGAAACCCATGCTTATAAATAATTTTCTTTTTCTTTCTTCAAATACACTACGTCATGACTCAAATACAATTATGAAGACCAATACTAGTTACATTTCTCAACACTCCCTCTTAACTAGGGAGGTATTCATAATTGTTCAACTGGTACAAGGTTGACCTCAATTTGAAATGTTCTTAAGAAGAGTACAACAACATACGCAATGCTAGGGAAACACTCACTGCAAGGTATCCTCCCAACAGGGACTAAGGTCTCATCCAAGGATTCTTGAATCTTAACTAGGGAGGTATTCATAATTGTTCAACTGGTACAAGGTTGACCTCAATTTGAAATGTTCTTAAGAAGAGTACAACAACATACGCAATGCTAGGGATACACTCACTGCCAAGGTATCCTCCCAATAGGGACTAAGGTCTCATCCAGGGATCTGCCACTATAGGTACCATCGGGCTACAACCCTGGTATTAATCCAACACGGATATAGATACCATCTAGGCCTCCATGCCCTCACACCAACCCTTACAGGGATCCAGGTATCAACACTAAATCGAAGCTCCACATGATACCCTCCCTCACTGGGATCTAGACATCAACTGAGATCTCAATATTAACCAAGCCAAGATATCTTCCCAAGTACCATCATACAGACAATTTTATGGTACTTCATTTCTCTCTTTCAACCAAATCAGAGATATATACTAATCCAAACATGCTTCACAAACTTTTCAGGGAGAGATCAACACATCAACTACTTGTTCATCTTGTTGGCATGTACTATAGCTTCACGACCCCAACCAATATCAAACTTCCAATGTATATGTTCTTGTATGTGAGCATAAAACTCTAGGGTCTTCAACTATTTTGATGTTGCTTAGGTCATCACAATATCCAAACACATTTTGATGGAAGCTTCCTTCTACAACTTCTCCCGCAGCACCAAGCTCAACCTCGGCACTTTCCAAAACATCCAATTCTTGTTTGCAACTTCATCAATCACGAATAACCATTTGTAGTGCTTTAGCCATTCTCTGATCTTATTCTTTCTTCAAGGTTTTTATTATAGTTGTCACAATTCCTCCCTCTCAACTGGGGAGTTATACACTTTATCCAAGCTTCTTCTCATCTACTGAACATGTCCATCAACAACTTCATTCTTCCAACCACACAGGCTCTTTCTTTCGCATCATCATATTATCAGAGAATTTCGACCTTCCAAAACCTCATTCCTTCAGGAACATTATTCTTTAACTTCATATGGGTAACAAGGTCATCTATCAATTGTCAATGTAAACTTCAATGTCATCGGAGTTCTTACAGCTCCCTCTTTTCATCATGCTCAATATTATCATTAGGTCGTCAACAAGTATGAGGTAGGTAAGCATCTTCAGCATCTTGACGATTATGTACCTACAAATCTTCGACAACAAGTATAACCAAGCACAAATATACAAGAGCATGAAGTCAACTTTATCAAAAATAGGATTAGCATGTAATCACACCAAGAGCTCTAGGGTTTTGAATAAGAAATCAATCATTAGATGTCCAAAACCTAAACCTAGATAAGCTTACAATCAACAAGAGTTACACTTTTCATGCCCTAAACTTTCACAACAATCTTTGCTAGGGTTTTGTCAAACCCTAGATTTCATCATCAAAACCAAACTTTAGATATCAGCAATTGATTTCAATCATAGCGAAAGCATTTTACATCTAGGATTTCTAGAATCTTATAATACAAATATCAAAACTTTAATACAACAACTAGACTAAGTTAGGGTTTCAATCATACAAAAGCATATACACCTAGGATTTCATTCTTAGGATCTTACATTGACTATTGCAAGGGTTTTATCATAAACCCTAATACATCAAACCAAAAAAATATAGGGTTTCATCATATATCTTGGACATTAATAACAAACCTTAAACATCAAAAAGGCTAAGATTTTTATAGTGAACCCTAAAAGTTAGGGTTTTACCAAAGTGAACAAAAGATAGTAAGACAAGGGTTGATTTAATCTAGAGAGTAGTCACCCTAACACTATGAGAATCTTTCATGATTTTATAGCAAAAACCTAGACATGATAAAGCAAGCTTTTAAATACAAAATGACCGTACCTTCTTCTATGAAGAAGATCTGCAACAAATCTTATAGTCTTAAACATACCTTGAGTTGCTCCTTTTATAAACGTTGTAGTGCTTCCTCTTGAAGGGCTCTTTTTGCAACAAAACTTCTTTCATGGTTTGGGTCTCCCTCTGAATCTAATCATGATCTTCTTGGAATATGCTTGCAAACTTAGTACTTCAAAGGAAAAATAAAGTAAAAGCTATATATATATAATATAATATTATATATATTATAGAAATCAAGAAATACATATCTTGTGAAAAGTGGAAGCCCCTTTTGGAAGGGCTCCTCTCCATGAAGGTATCAACATTCCTCATTTCTTTATGTACCTGCAACATTCACTTACAAGTACTACCAAAAGTATACAAGTACAAGAGTATGATTAACTAGGAATTTTAGATCCAAACCCTAAAATATCAATTCTAGGGTTTGAAATTAAATTCTATACTTACTAGAGTTTCCAATTTCTCCCTAGACTTCCTATAAACCCTAGAGACCAAAACTAGGGTTTCTATGAGGGAGAAAAATTAGAATGGGATTAGGCTTTCTTTACCAACTAAGGTTTACAAGAATTTAGCCCCAAACCCTAGAACAAAGAAAATGAGATTTCAAAACCCTAATCTAATTTGGTTTAGATTTTATATTGAATAAAAACAATTATACTTACCTCAAGGACTACTTACCTTAGTCTGTTGCAACATTTCTTCAAAATGTCATGGTCTTCTTCTTCCAAAGATGTTGAGTTCAAGGACTACTTTAAGGACTTCTGTAAACATGCTTCCTTCATTACTTTGACCTTTTCAATCATGCTTCCTTGAATATGGATACAACCTTTCTCTTTCGAATTCGTTGTAGTTTTCATTTGTAGATTACTTGTTGAATCATAATATTACTTGAGATTTTCAGATCCTTATGACAGAACTTCACAACAAAGCTTTGGATCCTTTGTATAGATTATTCTTATCAATCTCCCTTCTCATGTTGACCATGTAAGACTACTACCAAGTCTTTGAAATTTTGGTTTGATCCCTTTTAGATTGTGGTTGCAAGCTTTGTTTTACCTTACAGGGCCTTCAGCCTTGACTGGACTTGTAGCTTTGCTTTCTCGGATCACAGCAAAAGATAAGGAGGTTGTTAAATGTGTTTTCCTGTCTTCATAAGTCTTTGGTCTCCTAGAGAAGTGATCAGGACTTCATCTCTAGATTTCATCGATGTTAAGAAGTCTAGATCTCCTTGTATCCTATAATAGGACTTATAATAAACCAGGTCTTCAAGATTTCTTTCTTCCTTGCAAATAGAATTCTTCAACCGATATTCAACCTGCCTTTTCCTTCTTTCTCCAACTTAGCTCTAATACCATGTTAGAAAATCAAAAGGCAGAAAGATTTTCTTAACTTGATAATTACTTGTGATCATTAATTATCTTCTTATAGCTCTTCTTTAATTTCTTTATGTCTTCTTCTCATCAAGCAACAATCAAAAACATAACATGAAGACCAAGGACACGAGATGTAGGCTCTCAGCCATGGCAAACCCCTCTCTAGGGGAAAACCTAGTCAAACTCCTCCTATAGTAGAACCAAGTCAAATTGAGACAACCAATACCTTTGACCAAGACAAATACCTCCACCAAGTCAGCCTCCCAAGATGATTAGCCAAATTTCAAAGTCAACTTAAGTCAAACTACATTAATACAGCATTAATCACAAAATTTCGGTCCTCCTGCAACTTCAGCCCTCCTACAACTTCAGTTTCTTCGCACGTGTGAGTCAAAAGAGAGAGAAAATGGTCTTTAACTTCTTCGTTAGGGCTCCTACTTCTTTGTTAGCCTTCTTTTCACTTTTCTCTTGGCATTTCGCACTTCTTATCTCCTCCTGCAACTACAAATCGAACTTGCTTGGATGGATGATCAAGTGAGGTCGAGTAGTTGCTTATTTATAGTGGTTTGAAGCTCTCCTTTTGAGGCCAACTTGGTGGAGGGTTTGGATGGCCAATTTACATCAAAATGATTTTCTTTCTTGACACACAAGGCCCAAGAAGGGTCCATTATATGATGACAAGGACTAAGACTCATGACATAAACCCTGGAAGCCTTTAATGGAGGCTTTGACCTAGAAACAAAATAAACAAAGCATGAAACGCATGCTTATAAATAATTTTCTTTTACAAAAATATTCTTTTTCTTTCTTGAAATACATTACATTATGACTCAAGTACAATTATGAAGACCAATGCTAGTTACATTTCTCAACAGCACAATGGGTGATGCAGCTCAAAGTTTTCCCGAAATTTACGCAGTTGTGGACAATCGCCAGGCAGACCATCAAGCATCCATCATTGAGATGGAAGGTAAGTTGCATAACCAATTTGTTTCCATTTTAATTAATCTCGGTTCTAACTACAGCTATGTCAGCCTAGAGCTTGTGGAAAAATGCAATTTGGCCAAGGAATTGCACACAAAGTCATGGTTGGTTCAATTGGCAACGGGAACAAAGAGAATGATTAATCATTGGGTGAAATCATGTGCATTTGAGCTCAGCGGCATGCCCACAACAGCGCATTTGAATTTATTGCCATTGAATGCGTACAACATATTATTGGGCATGGATTGTTTGTACATGCATAAACCAAAGTGGACTACTACAAAAAAGTGATTGAATGCCTGGATAAGGTTGGCAAAAAAGAAAAATTTTACAGGGCAAGCGAAAGCCAATTTGAGTAAGGTTGATTACAACAATGCAGGCCAAGCGTAGTTGCCAGAAAGGCTACAAATTATTTGTCGTGCAAATTTTCAGCAGTGAAAAAGCTAGTGATGGTGCAGGGCAAGCAAGAGGAAATCAAAATGCTAAGGAAGTATCCCATACTGCAACAGTGTGAAGACGTGTTTCCAGCAGATATTCTAGGTTCACTTCCGCACAATTTTTCTATTGAACTGATGCCTAGAGCAACACCAGCATCCAAGGCACCATATCAAATGAGCACGCCTGCGCTGGTTGAGTTAAAGCTTCAGCGGAAGGAAATGCTTGATAAAGGTTACATACAGCCAAGTGTGTCAGCGTGAGGAGCTCCAATGTTATTTGTGAATAAAAAGGATGGGACACTCAAACTCTCTATCAATTAAAATAAAGTGACCATCAAGAACTGATATTCGTTCCCATGATTGATGACTTATTTGACCAGCTAAGGGGAGCAGCGATATTCTCCAGGATTGATTTGAGATCTAGGTATCATCAAATACACATCAAAAAGGAAGACATTCATAAAAATGCTTTTAGGACAAGATACGAGCACTATGAGTTTGTAGTGGTACCCATTGGGCTTATTAATGCCCCAGCCACGTTCATGTGTATTGCAATTTTATTTGGATAAATTTGTGATTGTCTTCATTGATGACATATTGGTGTATTCGAAGACTAAAAAACAACATGAAAAGCACCTGGCTGCAGTACTACAGTTGTTGAGTGCAGTGTTGCACTAATCGGGAAAAAATCGTGATTAAATCATTTAATCGCGATTTTTTCAAAAAAAATGATTAAATTGGGTGATTTAATCGCAGAAATTTTTTTAGCCGGTTTTTTCGGTAAAAATCGCCACTCCGTCGAGCAGCGCATGTTTATTAGGAAAAAAGCGATTTTTTTTTCATTTGGACAGCAGAGGGCACGCTGGAGTTTGGAGACTTGGAGATTTTGGAGCTGAATCAACTACCTGGAGGAGAAAATCGAAGAGTGAACTGAGGAGGAAACACATTATCTCCATAAAACCAGTATGGGCACCAACGTTTTGTGTTTTCATTGTTTTGTAACTTGGTTTTTGTTTTTTTTCTATGTTTTTGGTTGAGTTTGGAATGGGGTTTTTGATATTTGTCCAATGTAATTTTTTTTTAGTTTTTTTTGTTGAGTTTGAAATGGGGTTTTTCACATTTGTCCAATGTATTTTTTTTTTAGTTTTTTTTGTTGGGTTTGGAATGGGGTTTCTTAAATTGTATGTAATTGTTTTTTAGTTTTTGTACAATGTAAATAGTAAAATACTAAATTGTAACTCTGTAACTTGTAAATACTAAATTGTAATCCTTATTTTCCCATAGGTTCACCGAAACACCATTCAAGTTTTCAACTTCAAAGTTCAAAATCAAACATGCCAAGGAAATTCAACCCTTTCTGGGAATTTGGTGAACCTGATGCTCCGAATGATAAAATGAACTTGTCTTGCAAGTTGTGTGGACACCATATGTCCAGGGGGGTGTACGGATTGAAGTATCACCTTGCACAAATCCCTGGATTTGATGTAGGGCCTTACACAGAGGCAAATCCTGAACTCATCCGAAGAGCCATGAAAGCATTAGAAACTTTAGACCACAATAGAAAGGCCAAAGCAGAAATGAAGAGGCAACTAAAAAAGTCAGTTGAACAAGGAAGTGCCAGTGGTTCTACTGCAGCATCAACCAACCCGGTAGCTGTCTCATCATTTCTTCTTCCTCGAACCACACCTGGTTCACAGCCATCTATCAGTTCAATGTTAAAAAAACTGAGAAAAAACAAGCTGACAAGTTGCTCGCAAAAGTTCTCCTTTGGAGTGATATTCCTTTCAACATTGTAAGGAATAATCCATTTTTCCAACCTGCTCTTGATGCTATTGCAATTGTTGGCCCAGGGTACAAAATCCCTTTTTACCATGACATGAGAGGCCGGATTCTTCAAAATGAAAAGCTTGACTGCACCAAAAGATTAAAGGATTTTAGGGGATCATGGGCACAAACAAGATGCATTGTGATGTCAAATGGTCGGACTGACCAAAAGGGGAGAACCCTTATAAACTTCTTGGTTAGTTGTCCCAAGGGGACTATGTTTATCAAATCTGTTCATGCATCTGCACAAATCAAAGATGCAAGAACTTTATGTGATTTGCTGGATGTGTTTATTTTGGAGGTGGGTGCAGAAAATGTTGTCCAAGTCATAACGGACAATGCTGCAAATTATGTTGTTGCTGACAGGATGCTTATGGACAGGCATCCTACTTTATTTTGGACACCTTGTGCTGCACACTGTATTGATTTGATGTTGGAGGACGTACGGAAAATTCCCTTTGTCAAAGATATTGTTGAGTCATCCAAAAGCATTACAAAATTTATATATAATCATACATCTGTACTTATCTTGATGAGAAGATTCACCAACAACAAAGAGTTGGTGCGCCCCATCATTACACGGTTTGCCACCAATTTTATATCTCTTCAATCCCTCTTGAATTCTATGTGGGATGTGAAGAGAATGTTTCTTTCAGAGGAGTAGCGTGCTTTGCCAATGAGCCGCAAACCAGAGGGAAAGGCCATATGCAGACTAGTTTCATATCAGGAATAATTTTGGGCGGGAGTGCAGGGGGTGTGCGTCGTTACTGAACCTTTGGTAAAGGTTCTTCGGTTAGTTGATGGTGAGAAGCCCGCAATGGGCTATTTGTATGAGGCCATGGACAGGGCCATCCATCGTCCCATTCATGCTGCTGGGATTTTCCTAAACCCCGCATTTTCTTACGCATGTGGGTTCATATTTGATGCTAAGATCATGGATGGATTCTTAACCTGTGCCCAAAGGATGGTGCGATCTCCAGCGAAACATACAGAAATCTCTAAAGAAATTGAGACACATAGGATGGCACGTGACACATTTGGCTTTGACATGGTTGTGATTGATAGAACGATTAAAATGCCAGATATTTTTTAGTTTGTTTCAAATTTCATTGTCTCTTCAAAATCCTTTTTTTCTTATGTTTATTTAAAATTTTATTTGTAATTTTGTTGTAGATGCATGGTGGAGAATGTATGGTGCCAAGGTACCCAAACATGTAGCTCCTCAAGATGTGAGCGCAACTAGAGTGTATTTGAAAAAATACACAACAAAAAGCGCAACAGATTAACACTTAAAAATTTAAAATATTGCAAATTTCTAAATAAATTTTTGAATTCATTAAACAATATTTTTTTTATAATTATTATTTCATGATCTTTGTACAAGTTGGAGTCCTAACGACTTAATGACATGGTCTACGTCTACTACAATATTCGATTGTGGGTGAGGCAACTTGAGAGGACACTTGGTATGGAGGCCATCTCATTGGATGGGATTGACACCACTGCTGCATGGAGGGTTGAGGCCGACAGGCCTCTCATGGAGTCTGTTGATGATTGGTTCGTGCAGGATGTAGTGGAGGGGGAGGAGGAGGAGGAGGAGTTGGAGCAACAGGAGGAGGAGAGCAACAGGAGGAGGAGGTGACAACACCTGCCCGGGCTACCCCTGCCACCAGCAGAGGACGTGGTCTACCTCCTATAGCTCCTACTTCTAGTTCTTCAGCTTCTAGAGCACAGCAGACTCCACTGCCAACTCCACCGCACCAGCACTACATTAGTAGGGAAGGGACCATGCATTTTCTCGCAAGAGGGGCAGAGGAAATCAAAGTATTAGACTTTGTAATTTTGTTCATTCATTGATATGACATTATGACTCATGAGATACATTATTATTTTTGTTGAATTTTGAGGCTGAGTTAGGATCAGATTCAGGCTTACTATCAAGACATTGATTCACTGTTAGGTTGATTTTTTAGCACTATAATGAATTAACCTCTTATATTTAGTTCTTTTATCATATTTTATTGTCAATGTATTTATTTATGTTGTAGTGTTTAGATATTAAAAAATTTGATAATATAATTATATATATAAGAATATATTTTTGTACCAAACGATTTTTTCCTGATTATTACGATTTTTTCCCCGCGCCAAATTAATCCCGATAATGATTAGTGCAACATTGGTTGAGTGATCCAGGTGGCTACAGAGACACACACACAAGACAAAGAGAACTTATGGAAGCTCAAAAATTAAAATGATCAGAATGCTTTCAATCCAAGACCAAAGCGTAGATCTTGTCGTCCTGATCGCAACGGTGTGAACGGTTCATCAATCCGAGCTCATATGAGGGAGAACAAGCCAATCAAAGTTTTGGTCAAAGTTGGGTTGTGGGCCAGGTTTAAGTGTCCTACAATTTGACCGACCCTGGAGCATGAAACCTAGCTCCCGAAAGCGAGCTAATTTGTTGGATCGTTAATTTGTCTAATATCCCCTATATTAGACAAATTCAAAAAAATGTGTTGTGGTTAAACAAAAAAATAAAAAATATATACATATATTATGAGGTGGCAGGCCATGACCCCGGCCACCTCCCTTCCCAACCACACCATTTTAAAATATAAAAACAAAATTTAATTTTAAATTAGGTCGGCGGCCATTACCCCGCCGAACCCTCCAACACTCAATCGCATAAAACATTATGTTAGGGCTGTGGGCGGGCCACCTCCGGTGGACCTGGCCCACACCCCAACCACCCAAACGTCATATCATAAACCATGGGTGGCAGGGTTCAAACCCACCTGGCCGGAATGGCCGGCCCACCACTCGGGCACCCACACAACACCACCATTAATGCAGCCCCATGAACCATCACCTCCGCCTTTTAACGCGCCATAACGGCCCCAAACAGCGTTTAGCGTGCACACCAAAACCACCGCCATTTCAAACAGGCCGCGTAGGTTAAGGGGCGGGCCGCCCAATGCAGACTCGACCTCCTCCTTATAGCTCGAAGTTTATACCAATTCGCATACCACCGCCGCCTTGTAATATTCGCCCACGAACCTTAGTATAAAACCCTCATTTCGTTAGTGCGCCCAAGCAGAGGAGAGCGCGTTTTTCGAGACATATCATTAATTTATTGTAGGTGGAACCATGAGCCCAGAGAAGAGGCAAGCGGAACCATGATTGGGTGAAATTCTCAAGAGGGTGAAATTTTTGCAGTGTCCAAATTGGACAAATTTTATGTCGATCTTACACCTCTCAACGACACGAACCTAATGGCGCAGTCAATTTCCTGACCTAAGCAGCAGATCTTCAAATGACCCGGAGGGAATCTTTGAGGAATCTAGATTTTCATTTTCTCAGAATTCAGAAATTTGACAGTCAATTTTACACTTTTCAACGCCACAAATCTGATGGTGCAATCAGATTTTCCATTTGATCATTTCATTTTTCGGCCACTTTTCAAAGTGAAGTGCAGGTGCCAGCATTCATGTGTGAGCAGCCATTTCCATGAGATTTGACACCACAAGATTGATGGTACGACCAACTTCAGCAGTTTGACATCTTTTTCTTCAGATGGCCCCAGGATGCGAGGTATATGCAGTGCGTTCATGTACTTCTTTTGCTATGAGATGCATTATGTTGCATAGATATCTGTTTGATGTTTGATGTGGGATTTTGTTTTCTTACTTGTTTCATGATTCCTGCTTGATGTGATGCGGAATCATCTGTGGGATGTACTTGTTGTCATGATTTGTCATGTTTTGTTTGAGATCCCTTTGTTGTTATGTTGATGGGATACTCATGTGTCGCCATGTATGTTTGCATTGAGATCCCTTTTATGCCATGTTGGTAGGATGCTCATTATCATCATGCATGAGTTTAGGTCATACTGATAGAAGTCCTTTTTGAATAAGAGTTCCTGTAGCAAAACATCTCTTGGTGCCACTCCTGCGTGAGGACATTTTCCTTGTATGATAGTGACGTCACCAACTATGTACATCATCATTATTGACAGCACTTAATGCAGCGGCCTACACCATCTTGACACTGGGGCCCAGAGGCGTAGTCCCTCCTGGACGAACTCCATTATCAATGTCTTGTGTATTATGTTGTTGATTTTTGTCATGTTCCTTCTTCTTTACAGCATGCATTTATGTTCCTTTATGCTATTTTAAATGCAATTCTAATCGCATCACGAAAGTAAAAGATCTTGGTTAAATCTGGGAGTTGAGTCAACTCGAATCAAGTTTGGTATGAAAGCGGTCTTTGCGTGGATGTGAATTGCAAGCGTGAACAATGAAACATGCTGCAACAGAGGATGAAAAAGCGATGTACAAGACCATGCTCAAAATTTCCCAAAGGGTGGAAATAATGTATGAAACTCTACAAAAAGAGACAGGAAAAGAAGCGATTGCAGCTTCAGTTGTGAGCCACAGAAGAAGCCCTCGAAGAACTGAAGCACAACAAACAAAATCTTCAAACAGAAAACGTTGAATTGAAGATGCTTCTACATGAAGAGAAAGAGGAAAAACAAAGTTTGCTACAACAGTTGCAAGCTAAGGACGAGGTCGTGGAAAAGCTGCAGCATGACCCATGTGAGGTAAAAAGTAATTCTTTGAATTCATGTATGTGTCTTGATGTGTCCTAATGACGATTTCGTTGTTTTTTTAAATCATACCACAGGAATTGGCTCCAAACTGTTAAAGAGAATGGGATATGAAGAAAAAGGCTTGGGAATTAATGGTGAAGGCATTGTCAACCCCATCAAAGTAGAGGAACTACCCCGTCATGCAGGACTTCGGTATGTCAGAAAGGAAGTTGGGGAATGCGCCGAGACAGCTACCGAACCACCAACAAAAGATGATGAGAAGCCCTCATCAGTTTTTTCCAAATCGACAGAGGAGGTAAAAGATGTTGATTTCCTTTCAATTTCGTCTTCACATAGTATGACTTTTGTTGGAGATATGGAGATACCAATTACAGGGACAAACATGAGGCTCCTTACCAGGATGAGGTGCAAGGAGGAAAAAGAACTTGGTGTTAATAACCAAGGCATAACTCAACCATTGTAGGTTGTGTAGAGATCTCAATTTGCAAGCTTGAGATACACTGAAAGAGAATGCTCGAAGGTGTCAGATGCTTCCGAGACATCGTTGAAATCGTCGAGGAAAGAGAATGATGGGAACACATCCCCATCATCCCATGGCAGTATCCATTGCAAAGAAAGAGCTGAGGCAAGCTTTTATCACCATAATGACACCAGAGACTGCAAGGAAAGGCATAACCAGTTTCGATATTCGAATGCTCATTTCGATTATAATCATGTTGTTAATGATGAACGTAAAACATGCCATCACAAAACATATACCTTTTGTGGATTACATAACCATACATTTTCTAAGTGTTGGAAAAGAATCGCAGCACACAAAAGGAGGAGGCATGAAAGAACCTCTCAACAGCAGGTAAAGAAACATGTTAAGCAGATCTAGAGGAAGAAGACCTATTGCAATCATTACGACAAAAGTGGCCATCAAAGAGCCACATGTTGGAGGCTCCATCCAGAGCAGCGCCTTAAAGACAAAGTGTCGGTGTATGAACCAGGTGAAACCATTGTTCGACAAGCAAAACCACCACAGGGGGATGACCCATTCACAGCGATAAGTGAGAAATGGTTTCTAGATATGTTAGCTTGTCATGGTCATGTTTTTGTAAATCATTTGTTGCATTTTAAAATGTAAAAGTGATGATGTGTTTTCCATCACTTGTTAGGCAACAATGATGTCTGGTCTTATTTTGAGTTACATGATAAACTATGAAAGTGATGTCGTGTTTCCATCACTTATCAAAGCAAAAATAGTGGTTGGCCTTGTTTCATAGTTGGGATATTGTTTCCATTTTGATGTAAACTTGACCACCAAGTATGGGATGCTTGGGTCATTAGTTGGTCATGAAAGTCAAACATGTAATTTGCAAAAACAATGTACTACAGGTTGCAGAGGTTGCAGGTGTCGGCTCATCGCTTAAGGCTCTGAAGAACAAAGGTGAAGGAGATAGAAGCAAAACCTTTTCAGGACGCTTGTGATGCAGACAAGGTACAGAGAAGTTGCCGATTATTTTTCATGCTTTAGGAGGACCAAAAACTCCTCAGTGGGGAGGATTGATCTAGGTGGCTCCAGAGACACACACAAGACAGAGGGCTTATGGAAGCTCGACAATTAAAATGATCAGAATGCTTTCGAACCAAGACCAAAGCGTAGATCTTGTCGTCTTGATTACAACAGTGTGAACGGTTCGTCAATATGAGCCCATATGAGGGAAAACGAGCCAGTCAAAGTTTTGGTCAAAGTTGGGTTGTGAGCCAGGTTTAAGTGTCCTACAATTTGATCGACTTCGGGGCATGAAACCTAGCTCCCGAAAGTGGGAGAATTTGTTAGATTGTTAATTTGTCTAATATCCTCTATATTAGACAAATTCAAAAAAATGTGTTGTGGTTAAACAAAAAAAATAAAAAATAAAAAATAAAAATATATTATGAGGTGGCGGGCCATGACCCGGGACCTCCCTTCCCAACCGCACCATTTTAAAATATAAAAACAAAATTTAATTTTAATTTCGGTCGGCAGCCATTACCTCGCCGAAACCTCCAACACTCAACCGCATAAAACATTATGTTAGGGCTATGGGCTGGCCACCTCCGGTGGACCCAACCCACACCCCAACCACCCAAACGTCATATCATAAACCGTGGGCGACGGGGTTCGAACTTGCCCGGCCAAAATGGTCGACCCACCGCTCGGGTGCCCACACAACACCACCATTAATGCGGCCCTATGAACCATCACCTCCGCCTTTTAACGCACCACAATGGCCCCAAACAGCGTTTAACGTGCACACCAAAACAACCGCCATTTCAAACGGGCCGCAAAGGTTAAGGTGCGAGCCACCCAATGCAGACCCGACCCCAAAAAATATATATATATTTGCAGTTTTTTTTAAACGAAATGTGTATTAATATGGAGGGTTCGAGGTTTGACCACCCCACCTCCTCCTTATAGCTCGAAGTTTATACCATTCCACCTACAACAGCCGCCTTGTAATATTCGCCCACGAACCTTAGTATAAAACCCTCATTTCGTCAATGCGCCCACGCAAAGGAGAGCGCGTTTTTCGAGACATTATTAATTTATTGCAGGTGGAACCATGAGCCCAGAGAAGAGGCAGGTGGAACCATGAGCCCAAAGAAGAGGCAGGTGGAACCATGATTGGGCGAAATTCTCAGGAGGGTGAAATTTTTGCAGTGTCCAAATTGGACAAATTTTATGTCAATCTTACACCTCTCAGCAACACGAACCTGATGGCGCAGTCAGTTTCCTGACCTGAGCAGCAAATCTTCAGATGACCCGGAGGAAGGAATCTTGAAGAATCTAGGGGGAATCTAAAAGATTCCTTAAGCCCCAGACTTTCACTTTCTCAGAATTCAAAAATTTGACAGTCAATTTTACACTATTCGACACCACAAATCTGATGGTGCAACATATTTTCCAATTGATCATTTCATTTTTTGGCCACTTTTCAAAGTGGAGTGCAGGTGTCAGCGTTCATGTGTGAGCAGCCATTTCCATGAGATTCGACGCCGTAAGATTGACGATACAACCAGCTTCAACAGTTTGACATCCTTTTTTACAGATGGCCCCAGGATGTGAAGTATATGCAGTGTTCATGTACTTCTTTTGCTATGAGATGCATTGTGCTGCATAGATCCCTATTTGATGTTTGATGTGGGATCTTGTTTTCTTACTTGTTTCATGATTCCTGCTTGATGTGATGCGAAATCATCTATGGGATGTACTTGTTATCATGATTCGTCATGTTTTGTTTGAGATCCATTTGTTGTTATGTTGATGGGATACTCATGTGTCGCCATGTATGTTTGCATTGAGATCCCTTTTATGCCATGTTGGCGGGATGCTCATTATCATCATGCATGAGTTTAGGTCATACTGATAGGAGTCTTTTTTGAATGGGAGTTCCTGTAGTAGAACATCTCTTGGAGCCACTCCTGCGTGAAGGCATTTTCCTTGTATGATAACGACATCACCACCTATGTACATCATCATTATTGACAGCACTTAATACAGCGACCTACACCATCTTGACACCGGGGCCCGGAGACGTAGTGCCTCCTGGATGAACTTCGTTATCAACGTCTTGAGTACTATGTGGTTGATTCTTGTCATGTTCCTTCTTCTTTACAGCATGCATTTATGTTGATTTGTGCTATTTTAAATGCAATTCTAATCACATCATGAAAGTAAAGATCTTGCTTAAATCCAGGAGTTGAGTCGACTCGGATCATTGAGGGACACAAGCTTTATGCAAAGCTCAGCAAGTGTGATTTCTTCCAATCACAAATACACTAATTGGGGCACATTGTCTCTAAGGAGAGAATATCAATGGATCTGGTAAAGATCAAGGCCATAATGGAGTGGCCAATACCGAAGAATGTCAATGAGGTTAGATCATTCATGGGATTAGCAGGTTATTGCATGAGTTTCATCAAGAACTTCTCCAAGATAGGCCATCCTATCACATCCTTGTTGGGAAAGGGAAGAAAATTCAAGAGGACAACGAAATGTGCAGCAAGCTTCGAGCAGTTGAAACAGTTACTTATGAATGCACTAGTGTTGAGGATTGCACATCCAAGCAAGGATTTTGCGGCATGCACAGATGCCTACAAGGAAAGGCTCGATGGAGTCTTGATGCAGGTGGGACGAGTAGTTTGCTATGAGTCACAGAAATTAAATGAGCACGAAGCGAACTATGTGACTCATGTTCTAGAGTTAGCTGCCATTATTCATGCATTGAACATGTGGAGGCATTACCTCCTCAAACTAAGATTCACACTTATGACAAATCATAGTGGACTCAAGCACTTGTTTGGTCAACCCAAGTTGAATGCAAGACAAACTAGGTAACTGGCTATACTTAGCAAATTCAATTTTGAAATCAAATACATCAAAGACAAAGAGAACAGGGTTGTTGATGCACTCAATAAAAGGATTCAATTGAATCACTTAAGAGCCATAAGCTCTTATGAGGTGGACTTACTGGATAGTTCGAAACAAGTCGACAAAACTCTGATGATGTGATTTTTACCGAAATTTTTCTTAATTAACATGAAAAATATGAGGAAATGAAGGAAAAGTTGCAACAAGATGATGAGGATGAGGAATATCATCTCGCAAATGACAGCCTAATTAAATTCAAGAACAAAATCTATGTACCAAATAATGATGACTTGAAGAGGCTCATAATGAGAGAGTTCCATGTCAAGCCATATTCAGGCCATCTGGGGTACCAAAAGACTCTCACAGCCATCAAAAAGTTTTATTATTGGCCAAACTTGAGAAAGAACTGGTTAATTTTGTTGCTAAATGCATAGAATGTCAACGAGTGAAAGTTGAATGCAAACATCCAGTAGGTTTACTACAACCCATTCCCATTCCAAAATGGAAGTGGGAGGTGATCTCCATGGATTTCATTACAACTTTACCGTGAAACTCCAGGTAGCATGATGCAATTATGGTTGTGATTGACAAGTTGAACAAGGTGGTTCATTTTATGGCGGTCAAATCCACCAATTCCGCTAGTGAGGTAGCTCAAATTTTCATAAAGGAGATTGTGAGGTTGCATGTAGTTCCCAAGAAAATCATCTCAGGTAGAGATGCTAAGTTCACTTCAAGGTTTTGGAAGGAATTGTTTGCAGGCTTGGGGGCAAAATTGGCATTCAATACGCAAACAGAGAGGACAAATAGAATCCTGGAAGACATGTTGAGGATGTATGTGGTGCACCAGTCTAAGAACTGGAAAGAGTATCTTCCACTTGTAGAATTTGCACACAACAATGGGTACCAAGAATTTATAAAGTTGAGCCCGTTCGAGGCACTGTATGGGAGGAGTTGCAATACTCCTATTAGTTGGAGTGACCCAGTGAACAAGGTCCTTATTGGCCCTAATATGCTCAAGTAGATGGAGCAGCAAATTCAGATCATCAAGCTGAATTTGAAGGTAGCACACGACAAGCAGAAAATCTATGCGAATCAGCATAGGGTGTTCCAAGTTGGACAACATGTTTACTTGAGAATTAAGCCCAATAAAAGTTCTTTAAAGATTGGGTCATTTACCAAGTTGGGCCCATGATATTGTGGGCCTTTTGAGATCCTTAAAAGGATTGGACCAATGGCCTATAGGCTAGCATTACGTCCATCAATTAAAGTCCATCGTGTTTTCCATGTTTCTTTGCTTAAAAGATATGTACAAGATTCTAATCATGTGATTGATTAATCTGTGCTACAGGTGGAACTAGAGAGAGAGTTTCAGCCAGAGCGACAATGCATCCTAGACCAAAGAAGCATCACGCTCTAGAATCGAGCAATAGAGCAAGTCAAAGTGCAATGGAGGCACTTTGGGCCTGAGGAAGCCACATGCAAAATGGCTAGCTCGACGAGGGAAGCATATCCTTTTTTGTTTGTTGGTTAAAGAAAATGTGTATAGATTTGTAAATATTGTATACATATAAAGCTCCATAAAACAGTATGTGTGTTTTATTACGTTTCTTGTGTTGCATATGGATAGAGAACACCGAGAATGGTGTTCTCTCAAGGGGGAGGGGGTTTGTTACAACACCAACCATGTTCCTTTCATGAATGTAATGTAAATATTTTTTTTTGCAAAATAATAATAATAATAATATGGGTAGAGTAATGGGACACAAATTCCAAAGTTGGGGAGGCTACTTGCTAGGGAAAATGTTAAATTGTTTCTTACAACAAAAAATCTGAGCTGGTACACAATTGTCTGTAGCTAGGCAAAAAGGGAAAATGTGAATTTTCCCATCAGTTGTGCTTTTACAACTATGGACAAGAAACAGGGACAAAGATTTTTAAACGAAACGAAAGGAGAAGTTGTTAATCGATGTAGTGTGTTGGCCATTCACTACAACCAATTAAAAATGGCATTTAACAACCTGATAACAGACAAGAGGATGGCACAAATTTGATTCGTTGTCGGGGAGGCTATCTGAATGTTTTCCAAGGAAAAAAACAATTCGAATTTGGGTGAGGTCAGCGCAGAAGTCAGGAGAAAACACTTCAAACTGTAGAGAAGGGACAGCAGAGAACAAGAAAAAATAGATTTGTTGAAGCGGAGGCACGAGAGAGTTTGATTTTGCCCAGGAACGGAGCAAAGAACAAGGGGACACTGCAAAATTGTTGGAGAAAATATTGGGTTCGATTTGTTGAACGGAGGGAGCAAAAATTTAATCTGTACAAGCCAGCATTCCATTGGAGAAGCAATCCTTCTAGTTGGCAAGATGTCTGGAAGAAAACATTCCAGGAGAGGAAGGATTTGCCTCTCGAATCCCCATGACCTAGAGGGTGGAGATGGTATTTCTCAAAAATCCTTAAGGGTTGGGGCAAGGTTGCTTGGGAGTGAACGCTAGAAGCAGGAGCGAAAAGCAACATTTTCAAAAGCTCCAGGGTCAAGAGCGAAACGTATATAGTATATATTTTTATATGTTTTGATGCATATATGTCAACAAAAGCATGTAGAATTATGAATTAGTTATAAAAAGCATAAAAACATGGATTGAAACATATAACATCAATCATCTAGTAGTTACAATCTTCATCAACCACAAGTCCACAAGTTACAAGTTTTCATTTATATAGCATGTAAGGGTGCACATAACCAAAATAGCATCGAGTGCAATCCATCTCTAAACTGAAAATACATCAACAAACACACTCTAGATGGCCTCTAGCATCCAAAAAATCATGCTACAACAAATACCTACATATCATCAAAATCATTGTCTATCTTGGGATCTTTGTCATTAATATCACCCTCTAAGCATTAACATAGGATAGAAAAAAAATGTAGCATGTCAAATCAAGATTTTCTTTGAGTGATGGGTACATTTTTAGTAGGGGTCATGACAGAGGAGTTCAACAACCAATGTCACTAACATCAAGGTACATAGAGGTATTGGTGTTCTTGATTAAATAGGAGTTCCATAAGCTAGTGCATGACGAAATCCAAAGGAACCATTGCAATCCCCCCAATCCTGAAATCCTAAAAAATTGATAGTTCTGCTGGATTTTGAGTGAGATCTAAAATTCTACTTTCTCCATATGAAATTCAACGAGGTTGGAACCACTCTCAAACATCTTGAGCCATTTCATGGTAATGTTAAAAATTTAAGTAAGAGGATGAAAATGAAAGATAAAGGAGAATGTCACTTTTACTTTAAGAATTTAACATTGACATTAATTGCATATCAATACTAGGGCCATAGGCTTGATCATTAGGCTACCTCACTCAAAAAATCTTGTTTCTTTGAAGAAAAATTGCATTTGGAATGTGTTTGCAAAAAAAAAACAAGGGAGAGAAATTTTATTAGGGAGCATGCTTCGAGAGCGAGATGCGAAGGGAAGGGGACCACTCCCCCACAACCTTCAGCTAGGGTGGAGGAAATACTCTTTGGAGAAGTCCTAGAAAGTTTCTGACGGCTCATTGTTGTATATTTGATTTTGTATTAGGTTTTGGTGTCCCTAAATTTGGGGTGGAACCATAGTGTCTCTGTGCATTGGTTGATGGTAGCTCAGTTGGAGGAAGGAGGTGGTAGAATCTTTGAGTTCCTGGCTCAACTAGTAGTTGTGCTTAAATCCCTGAGCAATAGACCCCTCAGTCTCTGGAATCTGGCTCGGGGGTGATAATAGCAAGTGAGGATTAGCCAAGCTATCTACAGTTGGGTGGAGAGTCATAGCCCCTAACTCAGTTTCCCAAAAACTTTACAAATGAGCAGTGTTGAGAATATCGGTACCACCAAAATATCGGCGAGAGTCTAGAAAATATCTTATCGGCAAAAATATCTGCAAGCATAAAAAATGCATAATATATTCATTTTTTCAGATTTCTAAACATATAAAGCAATAACAACATGAACTAAACACATTGGCACATAAATATGAAGAAGGCACTGATATATATGATGTCAAATAGAATTGATACATCAAACTTCAAAGGCGATACCAAATCCTGCTGATCCCTGATAATTGTCCAATCAAGGACTCAAACAAAATAACATCACATATATTATAAATAAACTTTAAAAGTATTTCATCATCATGAGTTATAAACTTATATGTAGCAAAAATTGCAAAACAAATAAAACTAGCAGCGATCTATCTGAGACCATTGGCCTCTCCCTCACAGGTTTCTTTCTATCTTGTTCAGCAATTGCTTCACGAGCTTTTTGTATAACCTCTGCACTAGAAACCATACAAGGCATTACATCTGCATCATGTGCAGAGAGTCTAGCTAGATGGTATTTCAATCGTGTAACCCCTCCTGACATCTTGGTCCCACACAAGTTGCATGATATATATGCCTGATTTGCCCCACCAACAGCGTCCCCATACTCCTCAAATGGGTCCAACGCTTTTGGCATATTTGACATTTGTAGTGAACTAATTCAAACCTAGGGCACAAAAAATTGGCATTAAACCTCCCAACACAAAAAATAATAAGTAATAACCACCTCATTCAAAAAAAATTACTACATTATTTGCATTTTGCAATGTGAATGAAAAATGGCAATAAGAGGGTGCATAAGAAAGTTGAAAAAAAATGAAGCTTGCTGTCCAAATATGGAGAAAACCCTTGCATTGGTTCATGGGCATGAAAATCATAGCAAATGGAAAAAAACAAAGAAACAAAATGTTGGTAGACATAAAGGCAAGCAAGCATAACCCTAAATCTATGAAAAATCATTAACATAAGGATTTTTAAGAACATACCTGTTAATGGAATAAATGAAGTTTGTCTCACTATTCTTCAATCTTGGATCCACAAAAAAATCTTTGTTGGTAGTGATAATCGTTGTTTGATCCTCAAACCCTCCTTGACAACCACCACAAAACTCTTCCGCTTCCTTCTCCAACACTCAGAAACAACAATGAAGACAAAAACAAAACAAAAAAAATGATTTTTCCTTTTTCTAGCCACAGCAAAACACACCCGGCGATATTTTATATCGTCTCGCGATATTTTCGGGAGCCAAAAATATAGCAATATTTTCTCAGTGATATTTCGGCTCGCCGAAAATATCGCGATATTTCCGATATTCGGCGATATATCGCCGATATTATCTTCACTGCGAATAAGTGTTCTTCATGTATTTTTGATGATTGTGAATATATGTTTGCATTCTAGAATGAAATGGTGTTTAACGGTGCATTGGGGCATGGTTCATGATTTTACTGTTCACATGATTAACTCTTATGTTGTTGTTACTGCTAATAAGGTATTGGAGCAATATGTACTTGTATCGGTCATATTTCACTGTACTGGTATGGGAATCCTGGTTTAATCATAGTGGTATAATTGATGTGATGGATTAACAAGTGGACTCTTCACTAAGAGAAGTGGGGTGTTTACAGAATGAATGAAACAAGTCGAAGAAGACAGGTATATATAGAAAAAGAAAAGGGGTTAACCATTGGAGAGGAAGAAAGATTTTGATTGTAAAAAATATATAAAATAATGGGTTGGCCTTTAAAAAAGAAAATATCTTTTTGTTGTTGGGTTTAAGGAATAAAATATAGGGGGAATAAGAATAAAAAAAAAAATGAAAAAAAAATAATAAAGATTTAATATAAATGAATTAGCAGCTTAGAAAAAGAGAGAATATTATGAAAAAAGGTTTATTGTGTTCATATAATAATAAAGATTTGTAAAGACAATGATGGAATAATTAGGAATTCAAGGGAACAAATCTGAAATAATATTTTAAAATTATGGATTGTAATAAACAATTAATAATAAAGAGGGTAAAATAAAAATGAAAAGGAAAGGAGGTTAAAGTCAGAAAGGATCTAAAATGAAGGAAAAGGCAGCATTAAATATAATATAATCGGAAGAAAATAATTTTAAGTTAATGTGAAAGGGGACAATTGAGAAAAACAGAAGCTGGAGATAATAGGAGAATATCAGAGACCAAATATAGATGTAGAGAAGATCAGGGAGGCAGGGATTAGCGGTCAACCATCATGTTGAAAGACATTAATTGAAAGACAAATCTACCTCATGTTCAAATCCCTTGTATATTGAAATAAATGTCAGTTATAATATTAGAAGAAAGATTCATTTGTTGCATTTTGTGCTTCATCAATTTTTCCAACTGAATGTTGTAAATTAATAATAGTAATAAAGGTAACCAAAGTGGGGACACAACCATTAGCTTCCATCTTCCAAAGCTCACGTGCAACATCAACATTGACAGAATCCCCATTTTTACTGTATGTAATATAAAACATACCAGCATTTGTTGCTTGTCATCTCGTGGTAGTTTTACCGCTCATAAAATCTACCCACATTGTAGAGAGCATTTATTGATGTGGCATAAGACAAGATATCTGGTTTGCAACCCTCTCCCTTAATGTCTCAATAACCCACATGACACCTACCACACCAACTCCGCTGCAGATCTTTACGCAGATTGTGAAGGTGTACACATGGGGTCTGAAGACAAGTTTTCACAATTTAGCTATAGGTCCCATTCCCTAACACGTATCTCTCTTTCCTCCACAGGTAACCAATTAATGAAAATAACAATTTAGGATCAGAAATAATTCTTCTGATATCATCTTCCTATAAACTACCAAAACTTCTTGTTGCAAGCCAGATTTGAATTGAAACTTGTAATCCTAAGAGACTACTTTAAACAAAGTCATTCAGCATCAACCCAAATTTTCTCATATGTTCCAGGGCTACAGGAACTTGCCCCTTCTTGATATTATGAGGTTCTGGGGAATTATTACATTGGCATTATATTCAATTTTGTTGAAGCTTCACATTTGTTATAAAGCATGTCGACCTTTCTCAAGCAACTTTTGGCATGATCGTCTTGCCCAAAGGATGCATGGATCTGCAAAGAATATTATATGTTTAGTGTTGATTTTGTTTGAAATCTCCACAATACATTATGGTTGTGTATAGTTTACCATTGAATTGAAATAAAGTTATTTGTTCACCCTTGTAATCTAATATAAGAGACATAAGTCGCCTTTCCTGCCTGAAGCAATCAAAAAAGGACAGATATAAGGGTGCTGTCCAAAGTACCATATGCAGGTCGAGCCAGCAAGGGATTTTGCATTCTCGTTGCATAACCATTTCTTTTTATAGGTAATGCTGAGCAACATTGTAAGCAACCAGACCATGGTGACTGAAAATTCGTAAGTGGCCAATGTGGACTCCCAGACCATGGTGACTGAAAATTCGTAAGTGGCCAATGTGGACTCCCAGACCATGACAGACACAAAGTGGGGCCTGATAAGAATGGAATTATCTGTGATCCCTGAGCTTCGCCAGCTCACAATAAACAATATAATCCCGCAAGAATTAAAATCAATCCCTGAGCTTCAACAGCTCAACATAAAAAAGTCTACTCCTGCAAAATCTTAGTCATTTGAATAATAGATTCTAGTTGCCGCACTTCACGATAATTAAGCGAATTACAGAGCGCAGCATGGACTGCACCAATTGCTGAATCACAAACACTAATGTGACTTTTTAAGCAGCTAAGCAAAAGATTGTAAGCATTTAGAACTCTTCCTGCTTTGCAAAGCCCGTGCAATAATGAGGTATATGTAATACGGTCTTTTTCTTCCATCATTTTGAAGAGATCAATAGCAATATCCACTTTGCCAACTTTACAAAAGCCAGCAATCAATGCATTATATGTTACAAGATTTGGGACACAGCCCTTCCTTATCATAGCAGCAAAATGCCTATAGGCTGTATCCATATCACCTGCTTTGCAGAGCCCAGCGATAAGTATGGTGTTAGTATAAACATCGCCAATCCAACCCCTTGACTCCATATCATATAGCAAATGGAAGGCTCTTTCTAGTTGACCTGCTTTACAGAAAGTGTTGAGAATTGAGTTATATATCACAAGATCAAAAACAATACCTCTGATCAACATATGCCCTATACAAGCACAAGCTTCTTGAAATTTACCCAGCTTAGACAAGCCACTGATTACTGTACAATATGTAAAAGCATCACAGCCATAACCTTTGCTTTTCATCTCTGAAAACACCTGGAGCCCCTGTTCCAGCTTTCCTGATCTAAAGCAGCACGTCATGACTGTCGTATATGTAATAAGTGTTGGGACATATCCCAGCTCCCCAGCCTCCTTGAGAATTCTATGTGAATCATCTAATTTTCCAGCCTTGCAAAGTCCATCAATAAGAATGTTGTAAGTTTCAATCTTTGGAGAAAAATGAAGCCCTTTCAATTTCCTGAACAATTTAAGAGCATCTGAGGCCTTGCCACTCTTACAAAGCCCATTTAGTATAATATTGTAAGTGGTAGCACAAGGAACAAGATTTTTTGCCATCATGTCTTGCAGAAACTTGTTTGCCTCTTCTAACTTACCAACCTTGGAGAAACCATGTATCACGGAATTGTAACTACAAACATCTGGAGAGATTCCATTCCGCATCATTTCGTCGAAAACATTTAGCGAATGAGACAACATCCCTTTCTTGCTATAACCAACAATCACTGTATTATAACTAATGACATCCGGAACACAACCAGCCTCCATTATTCTATCCAATATCAGACGGGATTCTTCTACCCTACCTGTCCAACAAAACCCCGCAATCAATGAATTGTATGTTACAGTATCAAGAACATAACCCCAATTAAGACTCTCTTCTATGAGCATTTCAGCCTTTTCAAGTTGCCCAGCTTTGCAGAACGCATAGACGCAAATATTCAAAGAACGAGTCTTCCTACTCTTTCTCTTCAAGATCCCGCTCACAATACGATAAGCCCTGTCCCCTTGCATGCCCCTGCAAAGCTCCCTGATCAGCACAGCGCAACAAGTGGAACTGGGAAAAAAACCTTGAATTTCCATGTCTTCTAGCATGATTGCAGCGTCTTCAGCTTTTCGATGGTCACAGAGTGCAATGAGGAGGGAATCCAGGGCAAAAACACTAGGTTTCATGCCATCTACAAGCATCTCGGTGTAAATTTCTTTGGCCTCACTGAGAAAGCCTTCGCGAACAAGACTTGTAAAAAGGACATTATAGGCATTTTGGGAGGGTCTATTAAACCCTGAGTTTTTTATCTGTTTCAGTTCTTCAAAAGCCTTTACTGGGCATCTCATAAACACATAGCATTCGACGAAAAGCATTACAGCTGTATTAAATAAATTAGAGTTTTCTAACATTTCCCACAACAAGTCTTCAAAGTTGTTTGCTTTAACCAGAATTTCAACCATGGTCAGACAAAGCCGCGGACTGTGCATTTGTCCATGCCATTGTTCAGTCCAGATAAAAAATTTCAATGCCATATTTACATCTTCGTGTAAATTAATCAGAACTAGCCTAATAAACTCGTATGTTAACGGAAACCCCAGCTTATGCAACTCTGCTTCTGTCTCGTGATCCCATCTTTGACATTTCCGTAGCAAATCCGAGGCTGATCGAACCTTCTGAAAAAAGGGGTTTTCTGAAGCTGGATTGGGAGTTTGCTTGGGGACTCGATCCTTGGACATATTATTCTTCGAAAGAGTACAACACAAGGTAGCCAGAATTTGAAAACAATGAGATTCGGAATCTAGGTTACCTCGTAAGTAATCTTGTAGGGTTCTAGCGGAGTGCACTATGGATTTGATGCTGATTGTTGGTCGGAGAGTCCATGCTACTGATCGCATTGCGGAATGCCTCCATAAAACCCTTCATGACCACTCATTCACCTGCCATTTTCTTTTTACTGCATGATGTTTTCAGGTTCAACTTTCATGGCCACTCATTCATCCGCCATTTTCTTTTTCTTGCGTGATGTTTTCAGGGCCATCTCCACAAGACTGGTTAGGTTTCAACATTTCACTTCAATTGTCAAAATTTTGTGCCATGCCCTTGGGGTGAAAGCTCAAGCCTCTCATTGGGACGTTGTAATAATATTATTGAGTATTGTTTACATGAGTGTGGTCTAGCCAAAAGCAACAGCTAAAGTTTATAAGGCAATGAGTAATTTGGATGCATTTGGATAGTGGTGGTCTTTTACGTTGAAATAACCAAATGTTATTGGAGATGAGCTAAGTTTATGAAATTAGAGATTAGGAGATGTCATTTGTTTTCACTTGGATGGATTAATATGGGTTATTTTCATTTTTATTAATGTAATGAACAAATTTCTTCGGGAAAAAGTATCATGATCTAGTAACATGGATAGGTGGTCATAAAAAAAGGGAAAATAGGTGGTCATAAAAAATGGGTATTTGATGGGAGTTTATTAAGTTGGGTGTTTGATGGGAGTTTATTAAGTTAGTAAGTTTATTGAAGTTACTATAATTATTGATTAAATATGTTAAAGTCTATCTTCATTTACACATAAAGTTGTGTTATTATCTAAACTAAAAAGATGAAGGTGCTTAACATTTAATAATATGAGACATTAGGATATCATATGGTTGTCACATGTTACAACAAGCATCATCTTAGGGGATTGGATCCCAAAGAATTTCATTGTCTTTGAGGAGGGAACCTGCATCTACCTGAACTGCCTTATTAGCTTCCTTATCTGCTTCTTTGTTATTCGTTCTCAGAACATGAAAGAACTTCAACTTCATGGATTTAGTCATGCCTTTGATCCTTGAGAGAATCCTAGCAAGTTGCAGGTCCTTTGGGATGGATTTGTTCACCAAAGCTTGGATGATCACCTGAGAGTCTCCGAGGACATTTGCCTCCTTGTATTCCAGTTTTTGAAGGAATTTGGTACCTTGGAAGAGGGCCATCGCTTCGGCTTGAATGCTTGAGGAGTGCCCTAGCCCCCAAGTGAATCTATGAACTGTTGTTCCCTCTGGAATGATGATAATACCTCCGACTCCCGCAGTGCCTGGGTTCCCTTTTGCAGCCCCATCGAAGAAGAGGGAAGGAAGGGTTTGATTGGACAGCCATATTTGGAAGTCGATTTCATTTTTTCTGATTTGCCAATCTTTGCTATAAGAGGGGGGGCTGATTGCTTTTGGGAATTTGAAATTTAGAGCATATCCCAGCTCTATGTCCTGCTGACTTAAGTTGGTGTCATCTCCTTGATCCTCCAGCCATTCCACTAACTGACATTTTGCTGCGCTAGCCATTAATCTAGAGTCCTGTTCTTTATTTTGGAAGATCCTTCGGTTCCTTTCCAGCCAGACTTGCCAACTGATGAACTTTGGTAAAGCGCTCCATGCTAACCTGACCGCTTTGTTCTTTGGGGGAGATCCTGGGTAGTTTGTCATCCAATCTACAAAAAATTATGGAATTAATGAAGGAAAGGTGAATTTATAGTTCCATGAGGAAAGGAGCTCCCGCCATATGGAGATTGCAAACCTACATTCAATCATGATGTGAAATGCGGATTCTGTATTTTCCTTGCAGAGAGAGCATCTTGACAAGCCATAGAAGCCCCTTTTCTGGAGCCTGTCTTCAGTCAAAATTTTCTGGTGGCAGAGGATCCAGCAGAAATGATCTACCTTGGGGATTGAAGGGAATCTCCATATGCCAGTCCATGGAGCAGGATTGGGAGGCACGTGGGGCCTCTCAAGGCATTTGACATATCCCTGGGCTACAGAGTATCCAGAACGACTTGTTCCCCATCCTCTCGCGTCATGTTTGCTCGCTAGAGTTGGAGCAAGGCCATGCAGCTGCGTTATTAAAGAATTCAAATCACGACGCAAATTGTCTGGAACTGCAATTTGCTTCCAACCCGACCACACGTTGTCGTTCCAAGTTGAAAGGTCCCATAAAGAGATTAAACCGGCCTCTGACATCCAGCGCTACAGATCTTGCATGTCCTTTGTCTCTGCCAGCGGGGGTTTGTTTAGAATGTTGTCGTTCCAGATATGGACGTGCTTTTTGTTGCCTGGTATCCAGAAAGAGTGATTCCTAATCAGCGCACTGGTTTTGCTGATAAATCTGCTGAAAGGTGTATTGAAACAATTCTTGGGTTGATCCAGGCAACGAGTTCTCGGCCCTCTGAAATACTTCTTCCAAAGTGCAGTATGCACCCAACCAGGCTTTGGAGCGATTATTTTCTAGATTAGCTTGGCTCCCATGGCTAAGTTTTAAGCTTTGAGAACTTTAAAGTTCATACCTCCCTCCTGAAAAGGTCTGGTTAATGTATCCCAATTTACAAGAGAGATTTTTTTTCTCGTTTTATTTGCCTCCTCTCCAAAGGAAAGTTCTAATTAAGTCCTCCATTTTCTTTACGATTCCCATAGGTGCCAATAGAACCGAGAATTTAAAAATGGGCAAGCGGCTAAGCACTGCTTTTATGAGCACTGATTTCCCAGCTATGTTTAACCAGGAGGACCCCCAAGCCTGCATTTTTAATTTAAATTTGTCTAACTAAGGCAGCCAATCTTTACTCCAAGCCCTTGAATGGAAAATGGGCAAACCCAGGTATTTGAAAGAGGACCATGAAGTTGATATTGTGAAACCGAGGCAATGGGCAACGGAGCTTGCAATTGAAGCCAAAATATTCCAACAGTAGACATGACATTTGGCATTGTTTAGAGCACTTCCAGAGATCTTACAATAGACATCCAGTACTTCTTTGAATTTGAAAGTTGTTTGAGTAGTTGCTGCTCCCAACAAAAGAGTGTCATCCGCGAAGAGGGCATGGTTGATACTTTTGACTCCTCTAGCCATGCATAAGCCAGCGATTTCTTGGTCTTGTTGCTTTTGAAGAAGATAAAAACTTAGGACAGAGGCCTGGAGGACGAAGAGGAGAGGTGACAGAGGGCACCCCTGCCTTAGCCCTCTAGAGGCTTTGAAGAAATCAGCAGCCCTTCCATTCACCAATGGAGCAATCCATGGCTCCAAAATGCAGGCTCTGATCCACTTAATGAATCTTGGACCAAACCCCATTTTTTGCAGCACATCAAATAAGAAACTATGTCTAACACGATCGAAAGCATTTGCAAGATCAAGTTTTATTACCATACCTCTTTCCTTTCGGTGAAGACTGGACTGAATCGCCTCTTGAACCAGAACGAAGTTGTCCACCAATTGCCTACCTTGTATAAATTCGCCTTGATTGTGCGGGATGATTTTGGGGAGGATTCTTTTCAACCTGTTTGCTATCACTTTAGTTATAACTTTATACCCAATGTTGCATAGGGAGATTGGGCGAAATCTGTTGAAAGTGTTTGCACCTTTCTCTTTGGGGAGAAGGGCAAGAAAGGCTGAGTTTGTGCAACCACCAATCTTCTGACAATTTTGAGATTTCTGTATCATTTTGCAGAATTCCTTTTCTACTATCTGCCAGCAGGCCTGGCGAAACCTGGGCATAAATTTGTCTGGTCCCAGGGCTTTATCGGGATCCATTGCAAAAAGAGCTTCCTTAATTTCCTTCTGCGTGTTTTCGGCTTCCAGAGACTGATTCATTTTATAGGTAATCAAATTTGGGACTGCGTCCATCAGAGCAGCGTTAGATTCAGATCCTGGCTCTTCTCTAAACAGCTGTTCAAAGTGGACTGAGGCTGCCTTTTTTATGTTATTAAAATCCTTCAAAACATAGTTGTCATCTTTTATTTCGTTGATGGAATTGTGTCCTTTTCTGGCTTGGGTTTGTTTGTGAAAAAAAGAGGAATTTTTGTCCCCAGATTTAAGCCAGAGGCTCCTGGACTTGAGCCTCCAGTATTCTTCCTCTGCACGATAGGCCTTGAGAAAATTTTGTTGAAGTGAGACCTCCTTTTCCAGCTCTTCTTTAGTGATTTCGGTTGTTTCGATATGTAGGTGCTGACTTTCTAACGCTCTTTGAGCTTTTTTCCTTTCTGTTGCAGGGTTTGGGAGGGTCTTGGCCCAGGATTTCAGCATGCCTTTGACTCTTCTGAGTTTTTCTTCCCACACAAAGAATGTTGATCCCTTGACTGGCTCCTTCCAACAGTCTCTGATCTTTTCCATAAAGTCTTTTTCATTGATCCAAAGGGAGCTGAATCTGAATGGAATAGGTCCCAGATCCTTGGGGGATAGCAGCTCAAGACTGATGGGCTTATGGTCTGAAATGTTGTTTTGAAGAATTCTCATTCTGGCATCTAGTCCCAGGAGCAGAAAGGAACTTTGAACCAAGAATCTGCCGAGTCTTGCTGCTATGTGGCCCAAACCAGTTCTTTTATTTGACCAAGTGTATGTGCCTTTAATCGGCTTAATATCTAGCAGATCCCAATCTTGCATGAGATCTTCCACCCATTCTCTAGTTGGATCTCTGACTATGCTCCCATCTCTTTTTCAGATGAGAGGAGGGTGAGGTTTAAGTCTCCGACGATGATTATGTTTTCTAAATTTTCTTGCTCTGCCTGATTTTTTATGGAGTCCCAACATATTTTTTTTTCACCTACATTGTTAGGGGCATAAACATTGAAAAGACATATGATCTTCTTTGATTCTAGATGCTGCATTTTTAAAAAAATCCAATGCATATTCAGTGACTCAGAAATTAAAGAGAACTTATTTGTGTTCTAGTGTGCTCCAATTCCTCCCGATGCTCTACAGGCCGAGATTGCATGCACTCCACTTTTGCTCCAAATTTTTTTGCTTGCTTGGAGGAAAGTTGTGTCCTCCAATTTGGTCTCCTGGATGAGGAGGATATCCGGGGCTTCTAGTCTTACTAAGCTCTTCATTGCTTCTTCTTTGACTACGGTACCCAATCCCCTACAATTCCAGGAGACTATCTTCATCATTTATTTTTGCCTTGTTGAGCTCCCTTGTTGAGCTCCCTTGGATTGGATCCTCGTCATGTTCGGGGTTTTTGCAACGAGCTTCTCCAATGTTGGTTGGTTGCCCTGTAGCTTATCCTTATAGGTTTCTTGTTCTATTTTTTCCTTTGCAGATTTACGTCCTCTTGTAGATCTTCTAGGAGATGATTGGGATTCCCCTATTTCTCCTTCTTCCTCCGAATCCTCAGTCTCTTGGGTTTCCTCCTCCTCTTCTGACATCCGCCCTTTTGACTTCTCAGAGGGGGAGATTTTGGAGGGGGAGACCTCCTTGGTGGCTTCTGTCTCCTGGGTAACCATGATTTCTGATCCAAGGATTTCGAACTTGTTCCCTTGATTTTCCATGACTATTTTCTGAGCAGGCCCCACTTGAGGGGCTTTGGCGTTTCCATTTGCATTCTTCTTGTGGGAGTTTTTGGCGCGCTTTGCCTGGTTCCATCCATCTTCCTTTCCTTTTTCTTCCATCCCTTTGGACAGGCAGTCTCTAGCAAAATGCCTGTAGACGTGACACTTCCGACATTTGAATGGCAGCTGCTCATAATCCAGCTTATGTAGATGAGTCCAGGGGCCTACAACTATTTTGATGGCTTCCGGTAGTCCAACCTCCAGATCTACCTCCACACAGATTCTGGCACAGTCGTACTGGTCTTTACTATTGGCTCTGTCTATAAATTTTCCAAGGGTATTTCTGATGTGCTTCAATGAATCCCAGTTCCAGCAATGCACTGGGAGGTTGGGAAGTCTCACCCACACAGGGACCACTATAGGCACATCCACTGCCGGATCAAAGTTTGGTGTCCATTTGTTTAAATACAACCCTTGGGGGCCCATGAAGAAGATGAGATCCTTGTCTTCTTTCGTAGAGAATTCAAACAGAAAATAGCCTCTCCCGAGGAAGTAGGAGGTTACCTTGTTTTGGATCAGAGGTGCCCAGTTCCTGGCTACCCAATTTTTGGTCGTCTTCGGAGAAGGCCAGAGTCCGGTAAACTGCCTGACCAGGGCCCAATCTGCCAGAGAGAGCGCTACTTGGATCGGTCCTTCTGGCGGTAGGGCGATCTCAGGGATGTCATCGAGCCTTTTCACGAATTTAGCTGCTTCCATGCTTTTCTTCTTGGGTAAGGAGGCCAGTAGAGTTTTGAAAGCCTCTGCAGCAGCAGATGGATGAGGAGGGGGAGATGGCTCCTCCATGGAGCGCTAGCAGGCTTAGCCCTGGGGGCCGCAGCTTACCTCTATGCCCTCAGTGGACCTTCGCAGATACATGCATATTCCTCCGCGAAAACCCTCATAGGCACCAGGCAGGACCCTCCGCTGCCCCTCTCGCTGGATCAGGGCACGCGAGGTGCAAGAGTGCTCGCATGCATAGCTCGCGTAGCAAGTGGATCTCAGGGAGCAGGTTCCTAGAAACATTAAAGATTAATTACTAAGTGAATGATAATGATAAAAAAGAATATTGATAAAATTCTTAGGTGTTTAAAAATAAAAATATCACCATTACATTTTCTCTTCCAAATAATTTAATAAAGACACTAAAAGATCCAATCAATCATCATCTACATAAAATTGTTTACCAAATTCACTATGAAGATAGTGAGTAGGGAGATCTATCAAAGTGAGTAAAAGAGCACAACATTGATATAAATCACAATAAAACTCAAAACTCACCTCTCATGTAACACTTTGTGAAAAATAACATTTCATGAATACTGAAGAAACCAAAATACTTACTAGAATTATTGATTACTTCAAGGAACGATTAGAGAGCTATTGAAATCAAGAAAATCTATAATTTCCTTAATCATGATGATGGGTTAATAACAAGTCACACTCAAGTTTTGATCATTAAATATAACCAATAATGAAATTGTTTGTGTTTTGGATTGGAGCCTCATTCGCTTTTGGAATTCAACTTATTTGTACATGGAGTTATCATACCATAGAGATATATTTGGTCATAAAGTAATATCTTACATAAGACATTTGCTTTTGGAACTCAACTTATTTCTACATGGAGATATCCTGCAATAGAGACATATTTGGTCATGCATAAGAGGCCAACCTCTCATCATGATGTGACATAAGACATTAGTGTCTTTTCTCCCCAATTTTCTTTGTCTTAGAAGGTGGGTCTTGATTAAATATGGCTTAAACTATTGATAATAGATCGTGGTCTAAATTACAAAATCTCCAAAATAAATCTACCCTAAGAGTAGAAACCTTTATTGTCTTTAACGACAAGTAATAGTTACTCTTGCCTAGTCAACTCAACATTGATGAATATGAGTGCTTCCTTAACTTCCTCTCCTCCTTTGTAGGACTTATTGTGTGGGTGATGATAACAATGATTAAGAAACAAGATTACAAAAACATTCGAATACATCATGTTTAGCATCTTAGAATAGTTTCTATGGCTTTAAAATCTCTTCTCCTCTTGTGTTTATCCCATATTTATTATGAGCATTTGTTATGCAATACATATGCCTCAACATACCACAACCTTATGTTAATGGGGGTATCCATAAAGCTAATGGTCTTTCTATATATGTAATAGTTGGTTGGTTGCTAGCCGAATATGTGAGTTTGCTCAACAATATCAAATATGATATTTTTATGGTAAAAACAAAGAGGAAAGAAAGAAAAATAATAATACAAGTTCTGCATATTTTTAAACATTTCATATGTAAAAATATCAATATTTAATGCTATTTTCCTTGAGGTAATGATTCACGTAAAATTGAAGCTTGAAAATAAACTTTTTTTGTCTCTTTTGTAAGTTAGGCTACCTTTGTATTACTAATGAAAAGGGAACATTATAGGTCTATATCTTTTGGTATGCCATTGGGAAAATTAGACCGTGAGTATAGAAATAAGCCTGAAGCCATAAAGATTAAACCAAGTGTCTTATAATACTTGTTTGGATAGTTTATTCTGCATTTATTTAGAAAACTAGAAAAGAAAACATGTAGTAGCTAACTATAATGTTATCTTGCTTACAAATACTCCTAAGATGCAAAAATGTTATAGCAAAGGCCATGAACAACCTAGGAGGTTCAATCTGAGTGGGAGATGGAACCTGCTCATCTTCCTTGCTATTATGGAAATCCAAAATTGGCAAGTTTCTTGGCTAGCACTGAAACTTCTTTTTCCAATTTGTGAAATTGTTGCTGCAGGGCATCTATGCAAAGAAAAAATTCCTCTTGGGCTTCACTTCTTTCAACCAAAATTTTGTGCATTATGGTCTTTATTTGCCAATATAAGTCCACAATTTGTGTGTATTGAGTTTCTCTAGAGCGTGTATTTCTTGTATCAAGAATCCATTGCCTGACATTCTCCTCCAATTCTATGTCTGACAAAAACCTACATTCAACTCGAGTCTCTTGTTCTACAAAATCCATCTCTTCTAAGCAAATCGAGTGGTATAATTCCAATAATGATTCACTAAACCCTCCATATTAGCCTAGGCATGGTTTTAGGAGGCATCTCTCTCCTACTTCGACCCTAAATAGAGTGTAGATGACCATGGTGAGGCATAACAAAGACTAGGGAAAAGGAGGAAAGAGGGTCTAAGGTCCTAGTTGTAAGACAAAAAAGGAGTGAACACTAGGTGAAAGTTGAACTAAACCTCAAGAAAGATGAGAAGGTGAAATAATGGGAGGTCATGAACCAAAATTTGTAGGAGAGCAAGAGAGGCAGAATGAGAAGGAATAAGAGGATCATGGACAAGATAAAAATAAAAATTTGAGGTTGGGGGGTGAATAAAATATGAAAGAACCTCCCAGAATCGCAGAGATAAAGACAAAAACAATAAGAAAATTAGAGAAACATAGGGTGACTTACCTAAAATAAACTTCATGGGAAGAGGTTTACATTGACTACTATTTTTTTGTGCATTTTTTGCCATGGGTGACCCAAAACCTCCATCCTTAATGCCAAACTACACCTGCTTTAGAAGAAATTATTTCTAACATGGGATGGATCATCGTATTAAACATAGGATGGTTGATATGACAAGCATTGCCATCTTCTAATGGCCTCTTATCACATGTGGATTTAAACCAATCCATATGTCCATAATCCATGAGTTGCAAAGGTGGAAAAATTATCATATGAGGAATTGTTGCTAAGTCTTTCCTTGATTGACACCTAATGTGGAGAGTAAAATTGAAGCCTAAAAATAAAATTAGCAATATGGTAAAGAACATATTAGAAAGACTCATCTTGCACACACACACAAACATAACACATCTAATTCTCAATCCATAATATTTTAAATCTCAATCCAAAATATTAGAAATATAACTCATCAAAACTTGTCAAATTGAATATTTTTCAAAGATATATTAAAACTAACCAATGATATCTAATATGATATATTCATCATTTTCAACATGTACATTTTTAGTTTGAGGTTCTTGACTTTCTTCTTGGACATTGTTCTACATTTTCATTATATATGTGTGTGTATGTGTGATCCTTTCCCAACAAAAATAACAAGAAAACTAGATAAACATAGGGTGACTTACCCAAAATAAACTTCATGGGAAGAGGTATACATTGATTCCTAAGTTTTTGTGCACTTTCTGCCATGAGTATCCCAAAACCTCCATCCTTAATGCAAAACTACACCTACCCTAGAAGAAATGATTTCTAGCATGGGATGGATCGTCATATTAAACATAGGATGGTTGATATGACCAACCTTACCATTTTCTAATGGCCTCTTATCACACGTGGATTTTAACCAACCCATCTGTCCACAATCCATGAGTCGCAGAGGTGTCAAAATTTGCTAATAAGTGCAGCAATAAAGTCTCAATTTGACTTTGCCTTAATCAAATTGAGAAAATTCGAATTTCCACATCAGCAAACAACTTCGATGCAGTTAACTTGCGTGACATGGCTCTTGTCACTCAGTTAGCTCAATAAATTCGAGTTAGAGAGCTTGGAGTTTAGTTAAGAATGTGTGATTGCTAAATTTTAGTAATCCAGTTGAGTTCAGTTAAACTAGTTCTAACATTTAGAAGACCTAGTGGAAGGTCAGTTGTGCAGTGGGACAACAGTCTAACTCAATGATCATCCAGTTAATTGATCAATCAACCTAAAATAATTAGTGCATGTACAGACTTTGAGTTCCCAGCTGAGGTAGAGATTCCAACACAGTGTAACAAGTAGTTGTAAATGAGTTTGAGTGTACAAGTGTTGCATGCAGTCAAATGATCAAACCTTGGGAATTACACAATCAATTGGATAAAAATTCCTAAAAGATAGGGCAAATTATCTAGGATTTGTGCAAGGAAATAGGGGCTCAAGCAGAGGCAAAAATTGACTAAGACTAGGTCAGATCTTCTGAATGAGTAGAGAGATAGGTTATTCAATTGTAGGTTGTGCTCAAGGCGGGTAAGCAATTGTACTACATCTTTGTTCATCTGATAATTGCAAAGAGGCTTGAGCGGTTTTTCCCAGTAGGGTTCCCCTAGAAAAAAATATTGTGCACATGTGTTTCTTATTGGACATCTGAGAATTTTTTTCTAAATTGTGAATTGAATTCCACAGATCAGTAGAGTAGAATTGTATCTCTTGATTTATATTAAAATTTCTTGAGCAGTTGCAATTCTATCACCATATTTCTACATGATATCAGAGCAGGAATTTCAAAGTTGTCTCTCAGGAGGTTCGAATTTGTAGCTTCAGTGCATTAGGATCTCTTCAGAGTTGGGAGAATGGCCTTCAATGTAGAATTTCCCATTTTAGATCAACAGATTATGCAATGTACTAAAGCAAAATACAAGATCTACTTCTACAACAAACTTTGCGGAAGCTTAATCGAATATGAGCAAGATCAATAAGAATACATATAATTGAGAATGAGAAAGCAATCACACATGAACACAAAAGAATACTCTGGGGAAAGCCTCAACCTAAAACCCCAATCTCTGTAATATCATACAAGTGGAAATATGTTCAGATTACAAAAACAATCAGCTCACAAGCTATCCTTCTCTCTCTGCAATAGAATAATACAACTCACAGACTGAATAGACACAACATATGTCTTCCTCTAGCCCTCCAAGCCTCCTATTTCCTTGTGCAGTTTTCCTTGGGGTCCAATGATGCCACCTGTGTGAATTGGCCTCATCACACACTCACTAAACTGAAGAAGTAACTGTGCAATCTCTAAGGAATGAATTCCTTCTACATGTAAGAGATATCCTCCAAGGAATATTCCTGCAACTCATAGTACACTGTCCCATCACTTGATCTCAACTGGGTCTCTGATTGAAATGACATGCATGAGTTATTTATGAGAGAATATCCAGTTATCTGAAGTGCAACAGTTACATGCATGCATGCATTAACTAACTGAACTCACAATTAGTTCAACAAACTATTTGAACTAATCTAATTGGACTTAACTCAAATAACTAAGCTAACTAATTACAACTGAAAGTACAACTCATCCTCATCTCCTTAACCAAGGGATAAATTCCTCAATCAATGGAGAAACTGTTGCATGTCCTCACATAGACTTCATGTTTGATTTCCTACAACTAATTAACTCAAGATGAATTAATTTATTATTTTACAAACAACTGCTAAGATCAAATTCAAATTTTACTTCTCTATTTTAGTTTAGGGACTAACTAAAATAGGAAGGTATCCTGAAATACTATTTATACCAGTGCTATTTTTAGCATTTCTTGTTGCTATTTTCAACATTCAATGCACTGAGACTAGAGTATGCCTTAGAAGGAAACTCGAATTCATTGCATGGAAGGATCTCATGGAGGCGGTGCTTGATGGCAATGGCTTGCTAGAATACATCAAGAGAGATGTTGCAAAAGCATTGGAATTTGATGCCCATAACCTAGCACAATGGAAGAAATATATAGCCAAGGCGAGAAGAATAATCTTGGAGGGAGTGCGAGACCACATTATCTCAAATCTCCATGGGAAAGAAACTCTTTTCGTAATGCGGAAGGCACTTACAAAATTGTTTGAGAATAGAAATGATCATAGAAAACTGAACCTCAAAGGAAAAATTAAAAATATCAAGATGCATAAGAATGATATTGTTCCGCAGTATCTCAACAAATTTACACAAGTTCATGATAAGCTTGGAGAGGTTGGTGTGAATGTTGTAGAAGATTACATGATGAGCTTAGCTCTTCTAGGCTTTCACAAAATTTGGCATACCTACCAGGACTCGGTGAATGGGAGGGAGAAATTACAGAATTGGGAATGCTTGTGGTCTGATTTGGTACAATAAGAGATCAAGTGGAATACCAGAGATAGAACCTCATCCAAGGGAGAGGATGAAGAAAATTTTGCATTGGTTGGAAAAGGAAAGAGGGGCAAAGGGAAGAAATCTCAAGCCAAACTAGAATCCAACCAAGGGGCAAGAAGAAAGACTTTTCCAAAAATAAAATGCTTCAATTTTCATGAATTCGAGCACTATGATACAAAGTGTCCACACAAAAACTCTAGCAAGAAGAACTCAGGAGGAGTAGGAGGTGAAGCATTGACCAACATTGTGATGGGGAGTGTGTGGTACTTGGACTCTGGTGCCCCGTTCCACATGACACAGTGTAGAAATCTTTTCAGTGACTTGGAGGAGAAAGGTCTCCAGATGCATATTGAGCTTCGAGATGATGGAAGGTACAGTGCTACCGGGATTGGTACAATAACCTTTAAGAGGGAGAAGGGATCCCCTCTTCACCTGTTCTAGGCCTAAAGAAGAATCTCATATTTGTAGTAGTCTTGGAGGACCGTGGTTATGATGTGATCTTTAGCAAAGGAAAAGAATTCCTAAGATGCACAACCATTGGACAGGTGAAGCAAATCAGGGTTCATGTGAAGAACCTATATAAGTTGTATGTGAAAGATTTTGATGCATTAAGCACTAAGGTAGAGAAAATACAGAGTCGCGATGTCGATGAACTTTGGCATATGAGACTGGGGCATTCACATTATGGCACCCTGAAAATTATGTAGCAAATAACAATTGGCCTCCCTAAAGGAGCACTTGAGCAACAAGATGTCTACAAAGGTTGTACCTTAGGGAAGCATGTGAAATCCACATTCCATGAACGAGACAACAAAGCACACACAAGCTTGGAAAGAGTCCACTATGATGTTTGTGGACCTTTCTTGATAGCCTCCACTGCCACACACAAATATTTTGTTATTTTTATTGATGATTTCTCAAGGAAGTGTTGGATCTTCTTCATTTGGAAAAAGGATGAGACATTCTCAAAGTTTGTAGAATTCAAGGCACTAGTTGAGAAAGAGAACGGCAAGAAGGTAAAGGCTCTCATGAGTGACAATGGAGGTGAGTATGTTTCGAATGACTTCAAGGAGTTCAGTGCGAAAGAACGCATTTCGAGAGAGCTGACAACACCCCACAACCCATAGCAAAATGGGGTAGTTGAGAGAAAGAATTGAAACATTATTAGAGCTGCGAGAGCCATGCTACATGACCAAGGCCTACCACTGCATTTGTGGGAAGAGGCATGTAACACAACAGTCTACTTATAGAACTTGAGACCTCATCAGATTCTTGGTATGATTACACCAGAGGAGGCCTTCTCAGGGAGAAAGTTAGATGTGTCTCACTTCAGGATTTTTGGAGCCTATGTTTACTGCCATGTCTCCAAATATTATACGAAGAAGCTTGAGCCAACCAAAAAGTTGGGAGTTTTTGTGGGTTACACCGAAACTCCACATAGTTACCGTGTGTACTTACCTTCCCTCAAAATGACAGTTATGTGAAGGGATATAAAGTTTGATTAGGAGAAAGTGATGCAGTGCCCTCTTGAGAGGGAGCTTTAGATCCCACCAAAAGAGGAGCTTTTAGCTCCAAAGGAGAAACCTCATTAACTTATGGAGCAACCACAAATTGAGGAGTAGAGAGGAGGCAGAGTGTAGACATTCACTCAAGTAGAACCATCCAGAGAAGGTAGAAAAAGAACCAGGGAAGTTGATAGATTAGTGCAAGATGTGAGGGATAATGTGGAAGCTCCTTCAAACTTGTGCAAGCAAAGGAGGTCACCTGAGAGGTACACTTGCTACATGGCTCTAATGACTGAACTTGTAGAAACTATGCCATACTCGTTTGAGGAAGTAATTGAGTAGCCTGTTCGGGTTGATGCAATGGTGGAAGAATATGAATCCATCATGAAGAAAAATAAATCAGTTGTGGGTTTGAGATGGATCTTCAAGGTTAAGCATGCAATAGATGAAAGCATAGAGAGGTATAAGGCCAAATTTGTGGCCAAAGGATTCTCTCAAGTTGAGGCAATTGAATATGAGGAAACCTTTGTTCTTGTAGCAAGTTATTCATCCATTAGATCAATTATTTCACTAGCTGCGCAGATGGGTTGGAATATCCACTAGATGGATGTAAAAACAACATTTCTTAATTGTGTTATTGAGGAGGAGGCGTACATCGAGCAAACAGAAGGTCTTGAGACATTTTATAAGAAGTCTCATATGTGTAGACTCAAGCGAGTGTTATGAGGTCTCAAACAGGCACCCTGTGCTTGGTACACTAGGATTGACAGTTATCTCACTGGTTTGGGATTCACCAAAAGTGAAGCAGATGTGAACCTCTATCATATCTTGGTAGAAAGTAAATTTCTTATCATTGTTTTATGTTGATGATTTAATATTAACTGGTGATGAGAAGTTGATCAACTCTTGTAAGGGACTTTGAAAGGAAGGACATGAGTCCCATGCACTACTTCCTCGAGCTGGAAGTATGGCAAGGCGATGGGGAATTGTTTGTGTCTCAAGGCAAGTATACCACTCAGATTCTACAAAGATTCTGCATGGAGAGTTGCAAGCCCATGAAGACACCTCTAGCAACCAAGTGGAGGAAGGAGACTTCCACTTTAGGTGAAGAGGTGGATGCTACTATTTACTGACAATTGGTGGGTTCACTAATGTATCTTGTGAACACACAACTAGATATGTACTATGCAGTCAACCAACTGAGACAAACTATGTTTATTCTGACCAAATTGTATTGGAAGACAACGAAGCATGTTTTACGATACCTCAGAGGCACTACCCAGTATGGATTATGGTACAAATGGACAGAGGGAGTGAAGATATGTGACTTCACAAATGCAGATTGGACAGGGTGCCCATCTGACCGAAAGAGTACATCAGGTGGAATTTTCAGTGTTGGGCCCGCAGTGGTTTCCTAGTATAGCAAGAAGCAAATATTTGTGGCGCTCAACTTGGTAGAACCAGAATACATGGCCGCAAGTCAAGCAGCTTGTGGGACTATTTAGTCAAATGATAGATCTAACTATGATCTATTGTCATAATCAAAGTTGCATTAAGCTCTTTGAGAATCTGGTGGTTCACGATCGATCCAAGCATATAGATATTTGGTATCACCATTTATGAGACTATGTGCAGAGGCAAAGAGTGTTGCTATAATACATTCTGACAGAGGAACAAGATGCTAACATATTGACAAAGGCCTTGTCAAGAGGGAAGTTTGAGTTCCACATGTGCAGGATAGGGGTGGTTGATAATCTCTTGCTCGCTGAGAGGGAGTGTTGATAAGTGCAACAAGAAAGTCTCAATTTGACTTTGAGAAAAAACATTTTTTCACATCAGTAGACAAATTCGATGTAGTTAAATTATGTGACATGGCTCTTGTAACTCAGGTAGCTCAGTAAATTTGAGTTAGAAGGCTTGGACTTCAGTTAAGCATGTGTGACTGCTAAATTTTAGTAATCCAGTTCAGCTATATCCAATTGATTTTAGTTAAACTAGTTCTAACAGTTGGAGGAACTAGTGGAAGGTTAGTTGTGTGGTGGGACACCAATCTAGCTTAGTGATCATCCAGTTAACTGATCAATCAACCTAAAATAAATAGTGCATGTAGAGAATTCGAGTTCCAAGCTGTGGTGGATATTCCAAGGAAGTGTAACAAACAATTGTAAACTAGTTTGAGTGTACATGTGTTGCAAGCAGTCAGATGATCAAACCTTGGGAATTGCATAATCAATTGGAGAAAAATTCCTAAAAAGTAGGAGCTAATTCTCTAGGATTTTCGCAAGGAAATAGGGGCTCAAGTAGAGGTAGAAATTGACTAAGTTTAGGTCAGAGCTTCTCAGTGAGTAGAGAGATACGTTATTCACCTGTAGGTTGTACTAAGAGTGGACACATAATTTTATTACATCTCTATTCATCTGATTAATGTAAAGAGGCTTGAGGGGTTTTTCCCATTTGGGTTCCCCTAGAAAAAATATTGTGCATGTGTGTTATTTCTTATTGCATGTCTAAGATTGTTGTTTTAAATTGTGAATTGAATTCCGCAAATAAGTAGAGTGGAATTGTGTCTCTTGATTTGCATTAAAATTTCTTGAGTAGTTGCAATTCTATCACCATATTTCTACAAAATTATCATGCAAGGAACTGTTGCTAAGTCTTTCTTTGATTGACACCTAATGTGGGCAATAAAATTGAAGCCTAAAAGTAAAATTAACAATATGGTAAAGAACATATTAGAAAGATTCATCTCGCACACGCACATAGCATATTTAATTCCCAATCCAAAATATTAGAAATATTACTTGTCAATACATGTCAAATTGGATATTTTTCAAGGATATATTAAAACTATCACTGATATCTAATATGTTATATTCATCATATTCAACATGTACATTTTTAGTTTGAGGTTCTTGACTTTCTTCTTGGACATTGTTCTACATTTTCATTATTTTTATATATATATATATTTTCTCGAAGTGATCCTTTCCCTCAAAACTTCCAATGGTGATTTATGCTTCTTTGACAGTTTTGCCACATACATTGGAACAAAATCCCTTGTTTTCAAACCCGCCTCTTGCTTTTTATTTGATAAAGACTTAATAGTGTTAATTCTTTACTTAATACAATCCCATTGTAGTGCATCATTTTCAATGGATATCATTTTTTTTTCCTTTTTTTTTGTATGTAACGTGCTATGTTTTACCTAATAACTAAATAGAATAAAAGAAACAATTAAACACTACAATAAGACAAGGTTGTGGCATTAAGAGCTTTCCATAATGGCCACAATATCCATGGAAACTACATAGTGAGTGCCTATTTCTTTGTGTTTCTATTTCACAGTCGAGAAAAAAAAATAGTAGAGCATAGACATCACCTTTTAGCTAGGTTTTTCATGCATTGGGTCTTCCTAGTGTATGTCTCATGTACATCGTATGGATGGTGTGTTATTTTCTTAGATTATTTCATTTCGTTTTTAATTAATTCAAATATTGCATGCATTAATCTAGTAACATTAAATTTGAATCTTAAGTAAGTCACTACATATTAAGGGATTTCATAGTATGGGAAAATATGTTATTACAAACTATGTGATGGAATATCCATGACAATTTACAAAACATATTGATATCAAATTAATGTACTTTAGGGTTTTGTTATAAATTGTAGGATCCATGAATTGGAATAAGGAAGAAGCCTCAAAACCCTAGCTATGTCAAATAAGTGTAGTAATAACAATCCACATGATGAGTTAGAGGAGAATTTTTCAAAGCTAGAAGTGAAAGTCAATGACATCTTTCACAAGATGGTCATCCATGGTAGCATTAAAGAACAAGTTTGGACTTTTTGTGGATTTTGGTAGCTATAACTTAGAAGCTGGAATGGATGAGAAATCTAGATATAATGAAGACCCCAAAAAAGAGTTAGAAAAAAATCCAAATAAACAAAGACCAAGTATTGATGCCATCCTTTCTTCGCAATTTTGGTTTAAATTGGAAATGAAAGTGGACATTAAACATTAACAAGATGAGATTGATGTTGCTAAATTGAATCAATGGGTGAAATAGTTAGAAGTTTACTTAATTCTTCATAACATAGGAGAAGAGCAAAATATTTCATTTGCCTAATTAAAGTTAGAGGGTCATGTCCAAACTTAGTGGGAAATTTAAACGAAAATGCTTATGCTAAAGAGTGACCCCAAAATAACAAAGGCATTTGAAACCCTCATTAGTCTCAATTATACACTATTAGTTACATAGAGGATCAATAGATCCATTGACATTACCTCTAGCACAAGCAAAGCCAATGTTGAAAATAGCAACAAGAAAATCCTGATTTAATTTTCCCTTGAGTTAAATTAGGATAAAATTGTAATTCCACATCACAAGACAACAATAATGAGTTTACTAAGTTAATTTCACTTAGTTGGCTTAGTTAATTCAAGTTGAGGGCCTAACTTGAGTCATGTAGAGTGGTTCCTAAATTTTAGGAGCCTAGGGTGAGTTTACTTTGAGTTGTAATAATTTAATTAAGTTAAACCGAGTTAATGTCAGTTAAACTAGTTCCAACAGTTGGAGGAACTAGTAGGAGGTCTAACAGTGGGGTGCAGCTTTAGTGTTCAACTAGTTAACTGATAAATCAGCCATAATTAACTCATGCATGCATGAAATTTGAGTTAACCAATTGAGATTAGAGTTCAAGGGAAGTGTACTATCAGTTGTATAATTTTTTGAGTTGTATAGGTGGTGATGCAGACAGAGAAGGACCTATAGGGATTGTGCAATTCAGGATGGGGATTTACATAATTAATAAGGGGCTAATTCCTTGAGAAACAACACAAGCAAATAGGAGCTTGGCATGCAACATAATTGGCTGGAGTTAGCTTGTGAGGCAGTGAGATAGATTATACTTGTGCAAAGTTTGTTCAAGTTTAAACAAGCATTATATTTCTTCTTTATTTCCTGACTAATGCAATACAGATATGAAGGGGTTTTGAACAGTTGCTTTCTCCTTATAAAAATCTATGAGCATATGTGATTGAATTTTGTCTCATGTTTATATTGTTATTTCTCGGTCGTTTAATTGTTTCCGTTGATGACTAGAGTAGATTCAAGTCTTTTGTTTTAGCATAATACATAAGCGGTTTGAATCTACAAGGAATTTATACAGACAAAGTGTGTAAGAATACACCAATGAATTTTAAAAAATAACTATTATGCTACGTATATCTCCCAAGGACCCATATGCACCCGTCCAGTAATTGAGTGGTCTATATAATCATTTATGGAGGGGAGTGATGCTCTTTAAACCTAAGATGATTGATGAGGTATGTGTGCAAGCATAGTGTTTGAGGAATATGGTAAGATAAAAGGATAACCAAGTGGTACCAAGTGGAAATGCCACCAAGATGCTTCTAAGGAAAGAAAGAGGAAGTGGGAAAAAAATACAAGAAGATGAGAACCACTACATATTAGTGCAAGGACAAGAAAACCATTGTAAGCATTGCAATATTAGCGGTCACAATGAATATGAGTGTTAGAAGCTACATCTAGATCTGAAATGAAAGAATGTAAGAAGGATGCCAAGACGAAGAACAAACTTATTCTATATTTAAGAAACCAACTAGAGAGTAGCTCATATGTAGATGAAACGATTATCTATGTTACAATGCAAAATAAGGTGAATCTAAGTAGCTTTCATCCCAAGGAAGAGAAGGAGACACCTAATATATTCCATATTAATATCGAAGTCAATAAGACAAAGTTGGATGCCCTATTTGATTCCATTTCATAGGCCAACCTCCTCACCAATGGTCTAGTCAATAAGTTTGGATTAGAAGTTCATGACCATCCTCACCAATATCCATTAGGATGGGTAATTAAGGATGAAAATCTCAAGGTCACTAAGTAGTGTAAGATCAAGTTTGTTATAAGCGCAAGCTATGTTAATGAAGTGGAGGTAGATGTATTACCCCTTGAAGTGTGTGATGTAGTGTTTGAAAGCCCCTACATGTATAAATGGGATGTAATCTTCATGATGAGAGCAAACCTACCTATTCAAGGATGGGAAGTCCTTCATAATCAATGCATATAAAGTTAAATACAATATCTCTCTATCCATGCCAAGAAATTTATCAGTTCTAGTAGGAAGTTCTTATTACTCTCCCTAGTAGAGAATCAACTAGGATATGAAATAATAAAAGTGAAGGCAACTCTAGAGGGATGTACTCAAGAGCAAAAATATTGGTTGGAGGAGCTTTTGAAAGAGTACATAGAAGTTTTCTAGTAGCCTAAAGGGTTACCACCTATTAGGGAAGTGGGACATGAAATACCATTGTTGGTAGACTCCCCATTGCGAAACCTTGAAATGTACAAATAATCCATCCTAGAAGTAGATGAAGCGAATACTTAATTGAAGCAAATATTGGAATATGGAGTAATTCAATCAAGCATGTTAAGCCCAATGCAAGCCCCATTTTAACCCTAAAAGCCCTTATTAAGCCCTAAATATCAATTATTACGCTTATATTGGTATATTGTCATTGTTAGCTAACACCTTTCACTGTACCATTTCATGATAATTGTACCCTTTGTCTCCTATATATATACTAAGGAGAGAAACCTAATCTTGAGATCATCAAATCGTGTCTCATACATTGTATTCATTGTAAAAGGAGGTGTCTCACTTGAAGTGGGCTATAATTATCAATCTCTTATCATTTTTAAGGCACAAGGTTTATAACACTTGGTATTAGAGCTATAGTCCTAGAGTTTTGCTACTTAAAAGGAGTCATCTCAACATGTTCATTGTAAGCTTTTTTTAGGGGGACATTTCATACTATGAAATTTGAGTAGATCAAGAAGACATCTCAAGGTACATCGAGTAAAAATTTTAGATTCTAGTTCACTATACTTTTGAATATAGACCCTGTAGAAGTTAGGGTTTGTGAATGGTCTCAAATCAGTTTCAAATGAGAGATTTTGTAAAATTTTCCATAATTCTTTTAATGGGAATATCTAGATCCTGAAATTTGGAGCATAATGAAAAAACATCTTAAGGTACATTTAATTATATATTATATTTGAGTTCACTATATTTTCTGAGATATATCTTGTGGAAATTAAGGTTTGTGAATGGTCTTGAAATTAGTTTAAAGTGAGTAATATTCATGGAATTTTTGCTATAAATTCTTTTTGGGACACTTCAGACTGTCAAATTTTGAAATATTTGAGATGAGATACCAAAGTACCTTAGGTAAAAAAATTAGAATCAGATTTGAATAATTGGACATATGGCATGATATAGAAGTTTGCTCTAGGAAGAGACACAAAATGAACAGGTTTTGGGAAAGTTACCATAACTTTCACTTGGCACATCAAATTTTGGCCAGACTTATGGAATTACAAACAAGACATATTAGAATATTACAAACCAAAATTTTAGATTAAAAAAGGTTCAAATTTTAGATATATATTAGGAAAAACTTTAACCATCTAGGTAGTTTACAAAATAGGGTTTTGAAAGGTACAAAACTTACAATTGGCATAACTTTTGATTAGAAGATCTATTTTTGGCATTTTAAAAATGGTGATAAAGAGGAAAAGACGAGAATTATTATTTACTCTCATGGCTCCTAAGGGTGCTTCAAAAGTTACTTCACCACTTAAACCTCTAAAAAGCTCATCCATGAATCATGAAGAAAAAGAAGATGCACAACACTAAGTATCCAAGTTGGAAGGTCAGTTGTCACATATTGAATAAAGGATGAAGGAAACAAGGATGAAATACAAAATACCATGACTAAAAATAATGAAGAAATATAAAAATCCATGTTTGAAGAAATAAAAAAAATACAAACCTTACTATTACAAAATATCCCTATAAAAGATATGGAGATCCAAGAAAACAATGAACATAAGGAGAAGCATGGTGTTGAGACTCAATCACACCTGGGGAGTAATGTATCACATTTGAAAAGCACTAATATTGAATCAGAGGTTCATAATCATGACTTTTCAATCCAATATCCACATCATTGGGGCTTCAAGATAGCACTAAGGAATTACTACATTCCAAAGATCGATATGAGGAAGTTTTATGACAACAATCCTATAACATGGATAATCTAATTGGAGTAATGGATTTATGAAAGGAAAAATGATTCTATTGTATCCTGGTCCTTTTGAATGGAGGAACTGATAACACCTTATGGGGATATTAAGAGCAATACATTCTTTAGTCAATTGCAAATTCTTTGGCATAAAGGTCTAATGAAAAACAAATTCAACAATTCCAAAATTTGAGTCTTATGGTAAAGAATATTTTAGGGGATAATTAAACCTTTTTATGGGAACTTTAAAAGAAAGCACTTGACATGATATTTTCAAGACCTTTTCATGACATTTTCATCAAAAAAGGAGGAAATTGAGCTTATAGGTGCCCAAGGGAAACCCTCTAAAGTAATAAGCTCTAGTGGTATCGAAAAATTACTAAAAAAGGGACACCATGGTGTAATTGCGTAATTGTGTTCATGAGATGTTCAAACATCTATATTCTCTGCTCTAACAAATCTCCAAAAAGTTATTGACAATCATCCTAGGGCATTTGAAGAGATTCCTAAGGGTCTTCCACTTTCTGAAGATCATGACCATCATGACCATCATATATGTTTTTTTTTCTTCGTAAATACTAATTCTATTAAAAAAGAGAAAATTTATGTACAATGAGGTCGAGACCTCAGAGGGGGTAGATGCCAGCCCTCAGCCAGAGAATCAGAGACATACATTTCATGCTTTCTGTTGTTTTCAAATTACAGACTTCCAATGATTTTGTGTTAGACCATGACCCCCTGAGATATCTCTGTTCTGATTTTAACATGACGTAGCTAACATCTTTAGAGCTTTTACTAAGACGCATGCTATCATGCCCGTCATGAACAAAAAGACAAAATGGTACCCATCAAACCCATAGTTGTAACTGCAAACAGAGAGCAGGTTGGCTAGCGCCACGAGCTTAAACAAGAACATAAACCAGACACAGGACCAGAGACTTGGAAACGAAGACACATAGCAAAAACTACACAACACAAAGGCAAGAATGCCACCCGTCGGTGATGAACCGGCCTTAGTCTGCATGCTGCGGAGAGTCAGTCATGTCCTTATCCACCTCGCTAGACGAAGCGACCTAGGTGACGAAGCCATTGTCATCATTTCCTTCAATGCCTCCTGCAGGAGTAGTAACCAGGTTGAGAATGCAGCCTGCACACTGAGACGGCCCACAGGCCAGAATCTCGTTCTAAGTTGAGTTGGCCGGTTGCAGGGGCACTTCAGAAACAGGGGTGTCATCTTTCATATTGTCCTCATTAGACACCACCCCGACCCTTTACCCTTGAAGGACGTTATCTTCCTGAGATTGAGAGGAAGTAGCGTGAGCCGAGCTGGTAGGATTACTCTCTTCCTCAGTGAGAATAACTATGATGCTAGCAGTCAATATAGGCCTGTTGAGCCTACTGTGGAAGGTGAACCTGGTAGTCTGAAATCAATTGTGCGGAAGAGACTCAGCATGACCCGGGGGCGGAGAAGAAGGGGATGCCGATGCAATGGGAATGACATTCTGCAGGGCAGGCCGAGAGGTTCTTCCTCTGTTCCCAGTGTTGCTTCCTCTGCACGGGATTCCTCGACGGCGAGGCATACTTTGGATGACAGGCTGACTGAGAAAGGGAAGGAGGCGGAGCTGACGGGTGAGAATCTGAGCGCAGAGGAGCCCAACAACATCAATTACCTAGGCGAGCTTCCAAATAAGTTGAGCCAGGCAAGGGTGCGGGAAGAACCTCGAGCGGAGGTGAAACGAACCAGTGACAATGGCGTGAGATAGAAATAAAGCCATACATAAAACCTTACACAAATGCTCTTGAACCAGGCGCTCATAGATGCTGAACTGTGTGACCAACATACCGTTCTGCAGCAGATTAAATTCGCGTGCGTTGAAGGTGTCTGCTAGTCCGAGGCACATGCGATGGGGGTCGTCCGCCAGCTCGGTGCAGGGCCAGCTGCCTGCTCTGTGCGGCCCCTCATAAATAACATTTATTACCACCCGCATCCGAGTCATGACCATCATATATGTTATCCATGATAACCCCTTGAAATAATTTTCAGTTTGATTAGTCATTTCAGATAGGGTTTTTATGTTTAGGTTCATGTAAAATTTGTCATATGGTACATTTAGTGTTTTATAGGGTCATCATAAAAGAGGAAAGGTCATGATTTCATTTGTATATAGGTCATCGTTTCATAATTGAGTCATTTAACAGTTTTACAAACTTTTGCAACAACTCCAGTTCAACAAACCAAGAATTTGCTACCAAAGTTCCCGACAGTTCCATAGCAAAACAGTCCATCCTAGCACTTGTCTCACTATGAAAGTTCATTGTTGTGTAATGATATTATTTTTAATGATTGTTAGTGATGTTAGAGTTGTGTTGAGTCATAAAATGCCTTTATTATTGTTCCCTCCACTTCTTTTCATTCATCCTTACCCTTATTTTCCACTTTATACTATCTTTTGCTACCAAAAGTTCATAAGTGTTGTCACTATAATAGGTTTTTGCACTATCAAAACGAGTCTAGTCGTGGTCTGAGTGTGGTCTAGGTGTTCTCAAATTAATTTGTAGGTAAAGAGGAAGCAACTCACATGCAACTCCGGACGTATTGATAACATGGCATCCAGAAAGTAGTACCTTTGTTTTTCATCACAAACTTATCAGATTGTTGGTGGTTGAAGAGTTAAATAGGTTAAACCAAGATTGGGTTACCTTCCTATTCTTAAGTGGGTATGAATTAGATGTTGCTACCCCCTCTAGGATAACTCCAAAATCTAAATCCACAACCCTTAGAAAAGAGCAACAACCAGTGGCATAGCAACCTCTACAAGCACCAAAAGGAAGTGAATAGAAGAAAAAATAGAGAACGAAGTACAAAGAAGGGAAAGCTAACTGATATTCTAGAAGCTATAGAAATTCAAGAAAGCACAGTTGAGCAACTTATAGAAGTGACCCAAATTGAAACAAAGAAGAAAAGCAAAAGGGCTAAGAAGTTAGACTTTACTCAAGAAGAACAGGGTTTCATTTTTAGGCCAAGGAAACCTATCACAAGATCAATGCAACAAGCTGGAGAGATTCTTGAAGTACCATTGGATAAGACAGAACCATGAAAGAATCCAGCAAAGAAAAAGAAAGGCAAGGAGGTTGAACTCAAAAAGAGAAATCTCAAGATCATTGCTAAAGTAGATGCTACTCCATGATATGGTAAAATTCTCAATTTTGTCTACACTATACCTAAAACAGTAAACTCAACCTTATATATAGTCAACATGGTATGAGGAGTAATAAGGAGGCATTAAGAATCATGAAAATTCGAAAAACTCAGAATTTTGAAATTTCGTAGCAACTCCCCATACTGAAGCTGAGAATTCACTATGAAATTGTTGTAGTTTTCCATGGAGGTTAAGGCTAGTCTAAAACTTAGCAAATGAGGTTCTAAAGACATGTATTTAGCTTACAAACATCAACGAAGACCTCAGAACTTGCAGAGAGGTGTTTTTTGAATTTGCTACAAATATTTTGCTACGAAATTTCTGGAAATGACTGTTTTAGTATTCAAATTCAAGCTCACTTACTGACCATATGGTAAGGTATTTTGGAAATACGAAGGAGTATTTTGTCAGCACGGGCTCATCTACAAAAAACTCTCTCGTTTTTTACACATATATCAGGGTTTGGAGAATACACACTTATCTTTGAGGCATATTTTACTGAATTTTTCCTTTCCAGAGTTGTTACAGAAAATTTGAAATTTGACTTGGTGGGGTCCAGGTCAACAAAGTCAACTAGGTTAGCATCCACATGTGAAAAGCACATCAACAATCCAATACACTCATCATTTGGTTGGATTCGATAAGTTTCAGCAACAGAATTTGTTGAGCTCATAAATGATAGGAGACTCCTATTTGTATTCGAACTCTGTTAAAATAGAAATATCCTTATAAAGGCTCAATGTTTTATTAGTCAAATAGAATTAGGTCTCTTAGCCATGCATCGAGTCTAGCCCAGGTGGCAGATTATTAAATGGAGACCTCACTCTATATATGTAGAACTTTTTTCACTTAGAAAATAAGGTGGGTCGATGATGTGAGAAGACCACTTCTGTATATTTTTCAGTTAATAAGAAATACATTTTGCAACAATACTCTATTCTAACCTAAGATTCATTTTTGGTTTCAGTTCCATCCTATCATGCTTTCATGTTGTTATCAATTTTCATATCTTATTTGATTACTTGGAATTCAATGTTATATCGCTCCAACTTCCTTCAATTTGCTTTGTTTTACTGTAAATGTTTACTTCACACCAGTTTAAAGTAAAAAATGCCTCAACTTCCATGAAAACAATGTTGTTTGTAATTTATTTTATTTAATTGACTCCATGCCCAATGGTGGATGTCATCACACTCTTTCACCTGCAAAATCACATGAAAAAACATAGTTAGTCATCTGAACTTTGAGAATTTTTATAGTCAATTTCATAAATATTTTGAGAGAGACCTCCCATGCTAGAAGGGCTAACTTCTAGCTACAAGTGGTTTGAAATAGCTATGATGGGTTGAAGGTTGACACAACCCAATCCTTTCTAGCCCAGTGATCAAATTTTGGTGCGTCTGCTAGGAGCAGAAAAGCTCCATTTCCTAAATTTTCTTTGAGTCTCTTCATTCTGATTCCTGAGGGTAACAAGAAATTAGAGTTTTCTGAAGGTTGTGATATTACCCTGGTGACTCCAATATCAAAAGATACATAAGATCAAAGCTTCATGGTGACTCCAATGCTTGAAGATCAGTAGCTTGAAGAAGTTCCAAGATGAGTTCTACTATAGGAAGAAATGCCAGGTATGCTCCTATGGATCAATCTCTCATATATGGTTTTCCAAATCCTATGCCTTGTGTTGATTGGTCAACCCATCTTCCCATGTTTAAAGATGAAAAGAAAGATGATGTTGGTCTACATTTGGTTAAATTCCATATACATGTATGTAGACTGAGGGTTGAGTTTCCCGAGGATTGTCTCATGAAGATGTTTGTGGCTACCCTAAAAGACAAAGCTAGAATATGGCATGAAGGGTTGCCATCAGGAAGCTTGTGTTCTCTTAAAGATTTCCATAGATATTTTTTGGACATTATGGGAAGTCTCATCCTTCATCACCACTATTTCAAGACTGTTGTAATTTTTTGAAAGGTTCCATTCAATATCTTGAAAGTATTGATGATGATGTAGAATGTATGGATGATGAGATGTTAGAGACACTTTATGAATTTTCTTCTCAAGCTAGTTATCATGATGATCAAGAAGTTTTCCAACAAGCAGATGTCTCTTCTTTAGTTGAAGATGAAATGGATCAGCAATTTGACAGTCAAGTCATAGTACATGAAATCCATGAGGATTTGCAGCCTTGTTAATCTATATGTAGTCAAAGGTATGAGCCAAATCATTCAAATTATTTTTCAACCCATTCCTTTTTGAGATTTTATGTCAAGAAGAAACTCCTCGAGATCAGGTTGTTGAAAATACATGCATGAAAATTCTGAACAGTGAGGTAATATGTGATGAAAGTTGTCTACCTAGACAAGAACCTTTTTCCATTGAAAATCATAATGATGTTGTCCCGGTTAAAGTGCATGAAAGTTCACATTTAGGTAAACCTGAGTTACATGAAGAGTTGAACATACATGTTTTACCTATTCTATTTGAGTATCATGAAAATAACATGGATGACATACATAAAGTTGTTTGTATAGGAGTTGTTAGTGTTCAAAATCAAGATGACATTCCTTAAGCAAAACTACCAAAGGTTATATTTGATTTGTTTGATAAACAAAAGATTAGGTTTGATACACACAATATGGATGTCATGTTTGAAGATGTTCAAGGATGCATGGATGGTTTTGTTGATTTACATGAAAGGGAAGACAAATCTATTGTTGTATTTTTATTTGATGATGTTATTGGAATTGAATACATAGGACAAAATAAGCCATCGGTTATGAATGAATTCGGCCCTCATGATTTTACTCATTAAGAAGAGGTGATTTTTCATGATTATCAAGATCCTTTGGTAAGTCTATTCCAGTCATCAGTGAAGGTGAAGTTTCTTTCATTTACAAGTTCAGATTGTGGATTCAATTTTCATTCTAAATTGCCAATAGATGACCCACTACTGGTTTTGTTCAAGCACAGTCAAGGAGCCCAGGTGTTGGATCAACTCTTTGACTGGTTATACTGGAGCTTTCATATTGCTTGAATTAAGCAGTTGGATTTTCATATGTTAGAGTAGGATTGGTATGTATATAAATAAGCATGTTGGGCAAGCATCTCTTTCAACATTTAGTTTGAAGAATATAGTTGCAAGTTTCAGTTTATACAATGTTTTTGGTTCAAAATCATGTCAAGGGTTGAATGCAGGCTGAAGAATATGACAAGAGGTTGGGAGCAACCTAATGAATAGGCACGTAGTCTACGAGACTGAATTTATGTTTCCAAGCTCCCTTGAAGTTCAAGTAATGAAATTGTTATAAGGATTGGAGGAAGAACCAAATACAATTCAACAAAGGATCAATCAGCTGATTACCTTGATGGAAAAAAGAAAAGAAGTCTACAACAACTATCATCAATCCCAAAAAAGGTTTGAGCCTGAAGTGAAGGCCACAAGAACTTGGAGAGGATATCATCAGTTTTCAAGTTCTCAATAAGGCAGTTGGCCTGCTAGCTCTTTGCTACACCACAGGGGCACAACATCCCCATTGGAGCCATTGTTATCCATGATAACCCCTAGAAATTATTTTTAGTTTGATTAGTCATTTTAGATAGGGTTTTTATGTTTAGGTTCATGTAAACTTTGTCATATGGTACATTTATTGTTTGATAGGGTCATCATAAAAGAGGAAAGGTCATGATTCCATTTGTATAGAGGTCATCATTTCATCATTGAGTAGTCTAACAGTTTTACAAACTTTCACAACAACTCCAGTTCAACAAACCAAGAATTTGCTACGAAAGTTCCTGACAGTTTCGTAGTAAAAAGGTCCATCCTAACACTTGTCTCGCTACGAAAGTCCATCGTTGTGAAACAATATTATTTTGAATGATTATTAATGATGTCAGAGTTGTGTTGAGTCATAAAATGCCTTTATTCTCCTGCTCTCCACTTCTTTTCATTCACCATTACCCTTCCTTTTCCACTTTATACCATCTGCTGCTACCAAAAGTTCACAAGTGTTGTCACTATAATAGGGTTTTGCGTTGTCAAAACGAGTCTATCCATGATCTGAGTGTGGTCTAGGTGTTCTCAGATTGATTTGCAGGTAAAGAGGAAGAAACTCACAAACAACTCCTGACGTGTTGATAACATGGCATCCAGAAAGAGGTACCTCTGTTTTTCATCATGGACTTATCAAATTATTGGTGGTTGAAGAGTTAAATAGGTTAAACCAAGATTGGCTTACCTTCCTGTTCTTAAGTGGTTATGAACTAGATGCTGCTACCCCCTCTAGGAGAACTCCAAAATCTAAATCCACAACCCCTAGAAAAGAGCAGCAACCAACGACATAGCAACCTGTAATAGAGGCTCCCATAAGCACCAAAAGGAAGATGACTAGAAGACAAAATAGAAAACAAAGTACAAAGAAGAGCAAGCTATCTGATATTCTAGAAGCTATATAAATTGAATAAATCTCAGTTGAGCAGCCTATGGAAGTGACCCAAATTGAAACCAAGAAGAAAAGAAAGAGGGCTAATAACTTAGACTTTACTCAAGAAGAACAGGGTTTCATTTTTAGGCCAAGGAAATCTATCACAAGATCAATGGAACAAGCTGGGGAGATGCCCAAAGTACCATTGGATAAAACAGAACCATCAAAGAAGCCAGCAAAGAAAAAGAAAGGCAACGAGGTTGAAATCAAAAAGAGAAATCTCAAGATCATTGCTTAAGTAGATGTTACTCCATGATATGGTAAAATTCTCAATTTTGTCTACACTATACTCAACATTTGGTTGGATTCGATCCTTTCTAACCCAGTGACACAATATCCATTTGCAACCTTTAATTATACCATCTAACATTAGGCCTTACACGTATCCATATTCATAGAAGAGTGATATTGAATGTATGGTTCAAGAAATATTATAGGCTATTATAATTCATCCTAGACAAAGTGCTTTTTCTTCACTAATGGTGATGGTTATAAAAAACGATGGTTCATATTGCATGTGTCCATATTACAAACAACTCGACAAAATGTCAATCAAAGATAAATTTTCTATTCTTATCATTGATGAATTATTGGATGAATTGCATGGATCAATTTTCTTTACTAAGTTGGATATCCATTATGGATATCATCAAATAAGAATGAGGTAAGAAGACATTCCCCAAATAGTCTTTAGAATACATTAAGGTCATTATGAGTTTTTAGTAATGCCATTTGGACTTATTGATGCACCTTCAACATTTCAAATCTTCATGAATTCTATTTTCAAACCCTTCCTTAGAAAATTTGTGTTAGTATTTTTTGATGACATACTAATCTACAACAAACCATGGGAAGAACATGTACAACATATTGATAGAGTCTTAACACTATTGGAAGAGAAACAACTTTATGCAAAGTGTTCCAAGTATGCCTTTGGGGTTCAAGAATTGGAATATTTTGGTCATACGGTATCCCATGAAGTTGTCGAAGTGGACCTTAACAAAATCAAACATGTGAAGGAATGGCTAGTCCCCAAGACCTTGAAGAAGATCAAAGTATTCTTGGGATTTGCAAGATATAATTACAATTTTTTCAAGGATTGTGGTCAAATAGAAGCCCCTTTAATAAAATTGTTGAACAAGAAGTAATTTTCTTGGACTAAAAAAGCAACCAAACCCTTTGAAAATCTTAAACAGACTATTTGTAAAACTCTCTTCCTAGCCACACCTAACTTCACAAAAACCTTAATTATAGAGTGTGATGCCTCATGCAACATTGATGTAGATTTGATGCAAGAAGTAATGCTCCTTGCCTTTAAAAGTAGAAAACTTAAAGGAAATAACTTACTCAAATCTGTATATGAAAAAGAAGTGTTGGCCATACTACATGTAGTTAAGCAAAGACATCAATACATGATAAGAAGACTAACTTCAAAAGAGCAAGAAAAATGGGTTATAAAGATCTTAGGTTATGACTTTGAAATTACCTACAAAAAGGGAAAGTAAAATATTGTGGTAAATGCACTCTCAAGGAAAGAGGAAGACATAGAGGCTTCATTATGCACTATTTGTGTGTGCACGATGAGAAGGTATGCAAGATCATTAAAAAATTGTAATTCTCCCTCCCACCCCTTTGGATAAACTAGGTTAGATGGAAGAAGTTACATTCATTTAACCCAACTTCCAAGGTCTCATCATGGAAATGGGGTCACAAAATCCATCTTTTCTCAACTTATTTAAAATATAGATTAGAAATCACCATCACATTTGGCTCCTTAAGAATTTTTTAGTGATATTAGTTTTACCAGAAACCGATGCCCAATTTAGAATTTATGGCCATTTGAAACTTGACGGCTATTAAAACCCTGCCATGTGAACTGAACACTACCACGTGTTGCCCATGTAGTAACCTACATCAATCGGTATGGTCTACGTGGAAAGTCACATCTTCTAGACCCTGCCATTTCAACTCGCCAACGGCTCTAATGCGCAAACACAAGTCCTCCCTAGGTCCCAAGGGCCTAAGGGCCAAGATAATGCTATGTTGACGTCTCCCACCATGGCCTATCCCCTCTCTTCTCTGTTCACACCATGGCATGACTACCCCGAGGTCTTGAGGGCCAAGATGATTTCATGTTGACATCTCTCGCACTCGCCCTAAATTACTCCTTATTTTTCATTCCACCTTGGTTTGAACCATGCCAAGGGCTGCAGTGAGGCATAAAAGTGTCTACCACTTAAAGGGAACTTTCTCCATCTCTCAGCTTCATCTCTCGACCAATATGATTGGGCAACACTTCATTCCACCGAGGCAAGTTAGAAATCCCTCCATTAACTGATGATAATTTTCTTTGTCATGTGTTTGAGCTTTGGCAACAGTCCTAACAACAGTTAGGGGATTCTGCTCCTTAGTCGAATTCCTCTCAACACTTTAAAGAATTATAACTGACTCCTAGGCTCTACATAAACACATGCATATATTATGTGTACAAGAATGTCCTCGACACTCATATGTGTGTGTGTCATAACCTTTATGTATATACGTACACATTACAAGGATGCTCTCGACACTTAGTCAAATCCAGGCTATCCCTCTTGAGCTTTATATGTGTATATATACATATTACAAGGGCACCATCGACACTTAGTCGAATGTGGGATATCTCTCCTGAATTGTGCACACACACATATATATAGAGAAAGGGGCAAATCTCTCTTAAGTAGCTCAAGGACATGACCATATGTTACCAGTCATTCTATACAAGGAATTTAACTAGCGGGATAATCAATCCACACATATATCATATTGCAATAATAAATAGGCGTCCATTTACCCATGAACACAAGAACATGCATTATTCATCACACTACACTAGCATATACATTCCTTATCTAGGTACACCAGGAATAAACATTCCTCGTCACTGTCCATACAATTCCAACAATAGCAATAAACATTTACATTTCATCGATATGCACAATATCATGGTTAAGTAACTAATCTTATGAACTAGATGGTTGGTGACTAAGAGTGGGACTTCAACTCTCCACTCAACCATAGGTTGACTAGACAACTATATTTTCTTGTAGCTAGCAGGATAATTTGTCGGATTCAATGTCTACGAAGGTAGTTTTCTTAGGATTTCTTAACCATTCACTCACATGCGATAAATAAAGCCCATTTCTCAGGTTTACTCAATAACTCCCAACCATTACACCAAAATGGCTTTATAATTGAGCAATCAACACAGGAGTTCAAGCAGGGCACAAAGAGTCTCAATTCAATCTTGGAGAGAGATATGTATATAAAAAGGATGTTTCTCAGCTACGTTACTTTTATATGAATAAGTGCACTTTCTAACAACTTCTCAGTGGTGCTCACACTTTTGTTCTCAACCCCTAATATGACACCAGGTGTTATCAACCCACTAGCTCCAGGGTGCCTCAACCTCTTAGTGAGTTATCAAACAACATAGTCTCCATTTGTTTTTATCAACCCTTGGAACATAGCCACAACCTTGGTTACTCTTAGCCAGCAAGCCCCACAGGTTTCTCAACCTAGCTATCACAAAAAATCCCTACTCCACTCAACTCTCTTTCGGCATTTAAACACACATACATGCTTCGCATTAATAAGAAATACACGAGAACACTACTTACCCTTTTGATCATAGGGAATAGTCACACGCCTCTATAGGCCTCCCTTATCACACGGATCACACATGTGATCACGTAAGGCCGCACAACACATGAGATACACATATAAGAGATAAAAGCTAGTCCCTCATTCTCTTGTTGCTTCATGCATACCCTCTCCTCCCCTTGTGCATAATGTCCCCTCCATTCTCTTGCCTCCTCTTTTTCCTTCTCGCCTCCTCTTGCATGTTGACCCTGTCAACATGACCCACGAGGTGGCATGCAAACTCATCCTCTGATCAGGAGCTCATTCCTTCCATTAATTGTCTATGGTAGGGCCATCTCCTCTAATACGAATTTAGGTGGTAATTTAAATGCAAGGTATGGCTTGCAAGCAACTCATCCTCCTACAGACCTCTGAATTTATGTCCCATCTCAGCGAGCCATCATTTATAATCAAGACTTATTCACATGAATTTACAATTCATAACAATATTACAAGAGGATTTGGCAAAAAGGGTTGTCATAAACGCCACCCCTGGAGGAACACTATCCTTAGTGTCCTATACCCGAACACAAACTATTTACAAGATCTTTATATAAATAGCTCTTCCAATTTATTTACACACATTCATATTTACAGTTGTATCCACATTTGCTTAACCCGCAAACTAAAAAGTGTAATGATACCATCATTTGCTCAACCATCTCCCATGTGGTTTCATGTGGTACAAAGTGCCTCCAATACACCTTGACATGCTCGATTACTCAATTCTAGAGTGTGATCAACCTCCAATATAGAGTGCACAGAGGTTCCAACTAGAACTCTCCCTCTAGTTCTACATTCAGTACAAAGCAGTCAAGCACATGATTAACATCACACACTTATATTTTAAGTAAATAAACATGGAAAATGTCATGAACCTTTATTGTAGGTTGAAAAGCTAGTCTATAAGCCATTATTCCAGTTAGCCCTGAGGTTTAGTGCTGACTTCTGGAAGGTCAAAAAGAGGCTCGGTCTTCATTGCTACTGTCAAAGGGGCCCCAGCTAGGTCAATTTTCCCCTTCTCCTCTTACCCCAATCACATTTCACCCTTCCCATTTCCCAAATTAACCTTCTAACCCGATAAACCCGCCTTGTTTGGCCTTAGCCCCAAGCGGAAAAGCTCAAAGCGCCCATAAAACCCACCCATATGCCTTTACGCGCTCATAACTCACCGCACAACATTTCCGCTGTCGATCTTCTCCCACCAATCCATCAGCCCATATTGCGCCCAATAAAAGCAAACATGCCCGATCACTCCCCACCGTCAGATCACCTTCGCCAGATCTGACAGTCCTCGCGCATATTGCACGGGCAACTAGCACAGACAATACCCGCGCGATATGGGCAGTTTCTCTCTCTCCTCCACTGCTATGTGTCATTCATTGAGTGGAATCGCGTGGCTTCCAACAATTACCACTTACCGCCCAAGACCTGCATGATGAAAACCATTACCGCTAAGGACAAACCACTCCCACTCACTATCGCCCACACATCTTCGCTGCCCGATAACCGTATGATCTACCCATTGAAGATCCAATGGCTCGGATAGGTCCTGCTCTCACCATGACCGATTGCCTCTGTAAATTGATCTCTGCCACACATTCTCCCAGATCTAACAACCACCATTCACGATCATCCCAACCATTCATCCCCCATGCACTTCAGCCCCACGTCTAGTCTGTTACTTGAGGAAGAAGACAACCAGCTCTGTTAGCCTGGTAACAGTCTGACCCCAACAACCAAATTAAACATAGAGCATGGCCGAATGGAGAAAATGACACCACAACACCTGAACTGATCAGGTTTTCATTGTAAAGAAAGCAACTTCATTCAGAGATGCTATCAGACAGTTAAATGTAGTTGGTGGTCAATTATAGACCGCCCATCCCTAAAAGGCCAGGGGGGGCGTTGTAATGAAAAATTATAAATAACCACCATAAAGATGTAATCAGGGTTGGCATTTGATGTAAGGTTCAACTTCTGCAGATTATAGACAGTTTGTAACTTGCAGCGTCTCATCTTAATTTTCAACAATGCAAGCTTCTTTTGTTGTTATATGCTCACTATCCATTTCTTCTCTGTTCTAAGCTTGTGCCCATGGCGCTGTATTCGTGATTGCTTCCATGTTTAATACTACATAACTCTCATCTTATCTCTGTATTGAAATATTGAATGTATCAGTGAGTAGGCCACTCAGTTTCTTCTGTGTCTGATGCAAAGCAACTGTCATCTTGTCTTTGCATTGATAGATTAGATCTACAAGTTTCTTTACTGGTTTAGGTCAACCATCACATGGTTGTGTGTATCTGCTGGTGTGGTCAGTATTCTCCATATTCACCTAATTCCTAAACTGTTGAGCATTGGTGGTCTAAAGCCTTGTAGTTTGAGGGTGTTCATGCATATCTAGAGTGAAATCAGAGTAGGAGTGGTTATCTGGCTTGAACCAAACCATCATTCCTTCCAATAAACTTCTACAAAAATAGTTTAATTTATATGTTACCGGGCATCTCCAAGCTACAACCTAGGAGAGTTTCTTAGAGCTCTAATATAAATTGGCGCCGTTGTCGGGGAGAGGAGATTGAAGCTCAGCTTCCCCGGGAGAATGACAGAGATCTAGCTTTGATGATAGACAAAGTTTGGACACATTTTTGGGTGTAATGATCTATCTGGTGACTCTACTAGACGCCGAAACTCTTGGCGCCTCCACATCGCAGTTCTGGCTTAGTTTGTGAGGCATACTCAGAGAAATCTTCAGAAATCACCAGCTAACCCAGTACCTAACACTGAGAAGATTATCAAGGAAAGAAAGACATCACAAAAGGGAGCATTAGGATCAGGTAAGCCTAAACAATCTTATGCATCTCTGCAAAAAAGGCTTGTAAAAAAGCACATACATATTGAGAATATAGCCTATAGCACTAGTAGCGAGGAAAATTTTTGAGAGATTCATAAATCTCCTTATTCTTTAGGTCCTCCTTTAGATTTCAGCATAAAGGAAACCTCCCCTCCAGTCCACCATATTCCTTTCGCCCTGTCAGTCATCCCTCAACTTTCTATCATTCAAATTGCTAGCATTCTTTCATCTACCCCAGTCATGGCAGGTCCACAAGCACCCACCAAAATGGAAAGAATCATAGCTACTAGGTATGGACCTCTAGTACTGCCCACTCCTTTGAATGCAATACCTGCTGGAGAATACGGGAAATACATGCCTAAGTTCACCAGGACAGAGGGGGTTATAGCTGAAGAACATCTTGAGTCATTTTTTAGCTATGCTGATAACCTAGTTATTAGTGAAGATGATGTATGGATGAGAGTATTCATCCAAAACCTAGATGGAGAAGCAAGAAAATGGTTCAGAGAATTGACCCCTAGATCTATAAGAGACATTGAGGCCTTAGATGATATTTTCCTAAAGCATTTGGGGGACAAGAAATATTTACTCTATTATCATACTGAATTTGGCAACCTAAAGATAAACAATGAGGAGTCATTTTCTAATTTCAATAAAAGGTTCAACCACATGTACAACAAGATACCAGCTGAAGTAAAGCCTACTCCCACCTCTGCCAAGCTCACCTATGACAATGCCTTTGATTCTGACTTCTGCCTCCTATTGAGAGAGAGAAGAAGTGTTTCTTTGGCTGAGATGCAGGATGCAACTTTGGAGGTAGATACTAACATCATGGATGTAGAGAAACTCAAGGGGCATGTTGACAGAAGGAGATAGAGGAGTGAACCTTCTTCATCCTCAGACCCCAAGATAGACAAAATGACCAAGATGATAGAGTCATTGGCCTCTGAAATCTCCAAGTTGAAGGTCGAGCAGTATTCAGGGAAAGGAAGGGTTCCTAATACATTTGCTCCTAGAAATCCAAATCCGTATAGGAGAGAAAATGAACAATTGCAGATCATGTAAAGGGGAAAAGAGGTTTGTGAAGAACAAAAGGTGAAGACTCCTTTCCAGAACATAGTCATGGAGGAGGAGCAGTTTGATGAAGAGGATGAGATCCACTGCATGGAAGATAAAGACAATGCTTCCTTTTTGACATTAGCAGCCTATGAAGAGTCATTACTCAAGGACCAAACCAACCAAGAGTGGGACAGAGAAGCTGTTATGCAAACTGAAGATCAACACCAATATAATCTAAGGTCTATAATGAATAATGTCAAAGAAACTCATGTTCATAAAGTTGTTGTCCTTGCAGAACAACAAGCCAATAAGCAAAAGCAATCAACAATTGATCCTATCATCCTCAAAACTCCAGTCATAGAGGTAAGAGGCCTTAACAAGTCCCCTTCTTCTTTCAGTTTTCAATCAGAAATTCAGAAGCCAAGAATACCTATGCCTCTGATTGAACTAGTGAAGAATGAGTCCTTCAAAGCATCCATCCTTGAGGATCTTGAGCCTAAATCAATCCAAGTCTCCACTGACCTTGTAAATTTGCAAGATGACCAACCAATTGTTATTCTCAGCCCAATCATTGAAATTGTGAAGACAACTCCCCATCGTTCTATGTTGCTCTGTCTATTCATGATGAAATCCTTCATAATTGTCTTCTGGACACTGAAGCTAGCCATAATCCAATGCCCATGGCTGTCATGGATAAGCTCGGTCTTGACATTACCAAGCCTTATCAATTAACCTCTACGCAGCTTAAAAAACCAGTTTTCCAGATCACAGAGGAAGAAGGCTCACAGATTTGGGACATGTTCTTTGATGGGGCTTGCTCTAAGGAAGTTGTAGAATCAGGTGAAGTCCTTGTGTCCCCCACACAAGAATGCTTTGATTCATCCTTCATATTAACTTTTCAGGTCACAAATGACATAACAGAGTATGAAGTAGACCTTATCATTTAGTAGGTGTACAAAACCTTCCAAGAAAAACATCCAAGGATGAAAGCATACAGAGATGAAGTGAAATATAGACCATCTCTGCGTGATAATACTGAATGTTGGAAATTTTTTGAAGTAAAGGATAAAATCAATAGGCTTTTGCAAGTCTTTGATGAATTTGTTGATATGCACATTGACCAAGACAAAGAAACCTTTCATGGAAAGGTAAAAAGGGTCAAGTTTCAGTTTAATGGTTGTTTTCTCAAAAGGAATGCTTTAAATGAGGGAGGTTATGTTTTTGATGGCCCATTCAATGGGTTGTTCTTCGAACTTTATTTCAGTTTAAGGCTTTTAGGCCTCAACATTGTAAACATGTTATTTTACAGTTTTAGTATAGGCTTAAATAGACTCCATGCCTAATGGTACTAGGCAATGTTTCTGATCCTGTTTTATGTAGAAGGCAGTGGTATACGGTTCTTGAAACCTCACAGGGAGGATTTCATCCCCAAAAGGAGCCAGTGTTAGCCCTGAGGTTCAATGCTGACTTTTGGAAGGTCAAAAAGAGGCTCGGTCTGCTCTGCTGTTGTCAAAGGGGCCCCACTTGGGTCAATTTTCCCCTTCTCCTCTTACCCTGATCACATTTCACCCTTCCCATTTTCCAAATTAACCTTCTAACCCCAAGCGGAAAAGATCAAAGCGCCCATAAAACCCAGCCATATTCCTTTACGCACTCATAACTCACCGCACAACATTTCCGTCGTCGATCTTCTCCTGCCAATCCATCGGCCCATATTGTGCCTGATAAAAGCAAACATGCTCGATCAATCCCCACCGTTAGATCACCTCCACCAGATTTGACAGTCCTTGTGCATATCGTACAGCCAACTAGCACGAACAATACCCGTGTCCTCAAATTCCAACGAGAGTTCTTTTATCGTCTAATATCCGATAAATGGAAATAAATCGTTGCATAATATTCAATTGCACCATAAAGACTTTTTACCGTTGGCAACATCTAATATGGCACTGTTTTACATTGAATTTAACTCATTATAATAAATATAACATTAATATTATAATTATATATAATATATATTAATATTAATATCATCATATAACTTTGACATAGTTGCTATATTAGTTGCAACTG
>APFE030347019.1:4303-21010 GCA_000404065.3 Pinus taeda
AAGAAGACAAATTCAGAAGGAAAGGTGGAGAAATACAAAGCTCGGTTGGTAGCAAAAAGTTATTCCTAGGTGCTGGGAATTGATTTTGGTGATATTTTTTCCCCTTTTGCCAAGATAACTTCTATTAGATTACTTTTATCTGTTGCTGCTACTTTTGATTTTGAGGTAGAACATATGGATGTGAGGACAACATTTCTTCATGGGGATCTGTAAGAGGAGATCTACATGAAGCAACCTGAAGGCTTTGTGCTAAAGGGTAAGAAATAACTGGTATGCAAGTTAAAGAAGTCTCTGTATGGGTTAAAATAGTCACCAAGGATGTGGTATCAGAAATTTGATACGTTTATACGAGGACTTGGCTTCACCAGAAGCAAAGCAGATCACTATGTGTATTTTAAATTAATTGGTGACTATGTTATTTATCTGATCTTGTATGTGGATGATATGTTGTTGGTTGGAAATGACAAAGAAATTATACAGGATTTGAAGACCCATTTGTCCTCCAAATTCGACATGAAAGATCTTGGTGCTGCAAACTATATTTTGGGCATGGAAATCAAAAGAGATCAGACAAAGAGGAAGCTCTGGTTAAACCAAAGGAAGTATGTCAAGACAATATTGCAGAGGTGTTATAGATCCATTTGAGCACATCAATCCCATCATCCATATTAGTGTTTTAGGGCTCATCAAATCCTAATTTCAGTTGCTACATGCCCTAAACAAGTCACCCCTTTGGATGCCTCCTTCCCATAAAGTTTCATGACTTGAAGACATCCAGAAATAGCCTCTACAGAGACTAGCGCAAGTAAGCCCTTGTAAGGGTGTATTGCAAAGCAGTTGAGTCCACTGCTAGGGTTCTTTGCAGAGCACTTAGGCTTCATTTTACCTGCACTGGGTGAGAATGAGCGAAATTCACATAGGGTTTGGGGAATATTCTTATCTTTTGGAGTCATCTAGAATTTTCCCTCACTTATCAACTCCTATGAGCTCGAAAATGGATGAGGAATGAGTTAAGGTGCATCCTATCCTCTCATCCTTTCCTCCATGGAACTAATTCTAAGTATGGAAGGCCATTCAATGCCACCATTTATGACAAAACCTCCTTCTTATTCCTATAAATTGACCACTCATCTAAGTGATCAAAGGGCTAGACTATGCTGAATTGTAAGGAGATAATGTTGCTATGAGAATTGGCTTAGGAAGAAAGTACTGTGATGCTACAAGTTTGTCATGCTTTTGATGTGATGTGGATGGGATCCAAGCTGGAGGAATGACTTTGAATCAGACACAATGGTTGTAATTCCTTCTTCTATTCAATAAAGTATTTGAAACTTTCTCCCATATGTTTGCACTGTTTTATGATGCTTATATGTGTGGAATGAATTTGATTCCATTTACTTGTATTCAATAGATCTTTTTCTTTGATCGGTCCTTTGTCTTCCGTGGATATTTATAGGTACTTCTCAAGCGTGTTAAGTACAGGAAGGAGCGACAAAATCGATACAAAGGAGACAAGAGGAAATCGAAACTACAAGTAGGTTTTCTAGTCCTCTTTGTCTTATCTATTGCTTATAGGAAAAGGTTAAAGTGCTTTAAACTGTTGTTCTAGATATGGCTACTTATCTAGGGAATTAATGTTTATCTATAGATACTAAATTCCCCAAAACAAGAGGTTTAATAAGCAGGATAGTAAACCGGTGAAGGTTCCTATTCCGATAGCTATAAAGTTATATGTTGAACAATGTCCCAAGACAATAGAAGAGGAAGAGGACATGTCCCGTGTTCCATATGCAAGTGTAGTCAGTAGCCTGATGTATGAAATGGTCTGTACTAGACCAGACATTACACATGTAGTGGTAGTATTGAGTAGGTTTATGTCAAAACTAGGGAAGGAGCACCGGACAATAGTGAAGTGGGTTTTTAGGTATTTGTGTGGCACTAGTAATTATGGTTTGCACTTCTAAAGAAGACCAGGATTGGACAAAGTGTTGGATATTCGTGGCTTTGTTGATGCAAACTGGGCTGGAGATCTAGATCAGAGAAGATATATAAGTGGTTATGTGTTTAACCTATTTGGAGGTGCAGTCAGTTGGATGAGTAAGAAAAAATCTGTAGTGGCACTATCAACTACAGAGATAGAATACATGGTAGCCACTCATGCAAGTAAGGAAGCAGTTTGGTTAAAGAGATTGTGTTCAAGTATGGTGTTAGTACAGGGAACTATAAGGATAGATTGTGATAGCCAAAGTGAAATTTTCTTGGCAAAGAACCTTGCATATCATTCAAAGACAAAGCACATTGATGTTCAGTTGCACTTTGTGAGGGATATGATAGAAGACAAAAAGGTGTTGCTGGTAAAGGTAAACACTTTGAAGAATACTATAGATGCATTGACAAAATATGTCAGCTCTGAGAAGTTCTCTTGTTGTAGAGAAACAATGGGCATTGCAGGGCTATATAAATGACTAATCTCTCTTGTGGCCTTTTGTGGAAAGAAAACAACAAGTGGGAGAATTTTGGGTTGTGTTATATTATTTCCATGACTAGCCCACGTACTTAACCTGGGGGTTAGAGGGGGGGCAAAGCCCCCCCTTTGTTGCGCCGATTGCGTAGTGGGGGGGTCACAAGGGGTTTGAGGGGTGTAGGTAACCCCCCTCTATGCGGTCCAGGGCATCGCCCTGGAAAATTTTGTTTTTGGACCCTATATTAGGTTGGGCAGACCTACCTATGGTTTTGTGCATGATTTTTCGCACATGTTTTTGGATGCGATGGTTTTCAGTCCATGGTTTTGGATGCAATGGTTTTCAGTCCATGGTATTGGATGATTCAACATGTATAAATATGTATTGTAACATTGAAAGGATTATAATGAAAAATCAAGCTGGTAGTCCTGGTTGTGGGATCTAGGGGAAAATCTCTGTGTATATGTGTTTTATGTGTTATGCTCTCGCATTGTTTATTTTTTGTGTTTTGGAATTCGTATGCAGGTAAATTCTGTACGGGGTTAAAACCTACAGTCACTGGCCATAACTCAATGACACCTTCAGAGATGAATTTACACAACGGAACAATGATACATTTGCAAAAACATTGACAAGGACTAGACTGGACCCCTACTAGCCATGACAGGCATTTCGTCAAACATATCACAAATATGAGATCTATAGGTCTAAACAATAGAGCTGAGCATAGGGGTCTCATACTTATCTGAGATTCACTATGAGGCATTTTTTCATTCATTTACAAATAAAAACATGATGAGATCCATACATAGCCATCGTCATAATACATGTTCATAACCAACATAATAACAACATAAATACCAAGGAAACAACAACCATATAATCCACATATAAACCAGTATAATACTTATGAATTAAAAATGAGAAATAACCTCATATTAATGATGCAAAGGCCAACTAGGTTTGGGGCTTCCACAAACCACCCGACCGTAGACTAGGCTGAACCAAATATTTCTTTCAGCCAGCCACCCTTGTGCCATATTCCAAGCATGAATGTGGGGCTTCTAGAGGCCAAACCACCTCAACTTTGAACCAATGATTCCACCTCACAGTCGCACATCACTAACCATCACCAGATTGGTCTCTACCCAAGCTGTCCAGGGCTCCAAAGCATTTGTCCAACCCGACTTCTAAGACTAGTTACTCAACCCATAGTTGCTACTGGACTTCTAGAGCGTTTGTCCAACCAAGGCTTCCAAGACTAGTAACTCAATCTATAGTTGCCACTGGGCTTCCCTAGCATTTTTCCAACCAAGGCTTCCAGGACTAGTAACTCAATCCACCAAGGGCTTCCAGAGCATTTGTCCAACCAACGCTTCCGGAACTAGTAACTCAACCCAAGATGTTACAGGGCTTCTAGAGCATTTGTCCAACCAAGGCTTCCAGGACTAGTAACTCAACCCAAGTTGTTATGGGGCTTCTAGAGCGTTTTTCCAACCAAAGCATCCAAGACTAGTAACTCAACCCAAGCAATTATAGGGCTTCTAGAGCATTTGTCTAACCAAAGATTTCAAGAACTAGTAACTCAACCCAAGCTAAAGGAAACATGAGAACCAACCAAAAAAACAAAGAAATGAACCCACAACACCATGACTATCCCAGAAATGGCAAGACTAGGAAAATCCACTGTTAATCCTGGAAATCCTCTATGCCAATGACATATCATGACTAATAAACCACATGCATATGCCATGCATGCCAAAACTAGTGAGGAAAACACACATGAAACTCAATACCTGCAAGAAAAACATGTTTTAATTGTTGATCCCAAGGTCCTCTTATGCTTTCCTGCTCTTCCTTTGCCTTATTTCTCCAAGCATCCAAGTATGCCACACTCTCTAAGGGTGCTCCATGAAAACTCTAAGTGTCAAAGAGTATGAGAGAGAGAGCGAGAGAGAGAGAGAGAGAGAGAGAGAGAGAGAGAGAGAGAGAGAGAGAGAGAGAGAGAGAGAGAAAGAGGGGGAGAGAGAGAGAGAATATAATGAGAGCTCCAAAACTGAACTGACAAAAAGATTATAGAATGGGAGCTCCAAAACTGAACTGACAAAAATATTATAGAATGAGAGCTCCAAAACTGAACTAATAAAAAGATTACATTGACCATCCTCATAAGCCTTTTTATCAATGAGGCCTCTATTTTTCTTTAATTTCCATTATTTCCTTCATTTTCCTCCTCACATGCAACCTGTGACCTTTCACCTTCCTTTGAATCTCCTAATTTCCATTATTTTCATAAACAAATGTGCCAAAAATTCCATTTTGCCTTTCCAAAACCTTTTCCATTTCCTTTTCCAATTTCCTTACCCATAATAACCGAAATGAACACCCACTAGGATGTTTTTCCCACCATTCAGCTTGGAATACGTGTCCCATGACCATGGTATTATATTTTTTTTACATGAATTTTTACCAGGGCTGTTATAGAACCCTCCCCCTTGGGGGAACACACTGCTCGGTGTTCAATGACAGATATAAACCAAAAAATTGTTGAAAAACAAAACATACTGCCCATGGAGCTTTATAACACAACTTGTTGGAGTATTTACAATGACCATTGCTGAAACTTGACAATCATATTGTTTACTAGAGCTTTATGACGCAACTCATTACGGTATTTACAATAACAACCACATATACTTAAGCACATTTTCTTCAACCAGAAAATAACCATACTATCTGTGTAGCTTTATAAACCAACTTGATATAGTATTTACAATAATATACACATATACACATTTTCTCAACAAACAAATAAAAGAGTACGATGTTGTATCAATCAACAAGGGAATCTAGAGGCTCACACCTCCATCCTCAAAAGTAGTACTAGGATCCACCTCCTTCCCAAGAAGGCCATAATCCACTATTAAAGTCAAAGTTGCATCCAATTTCTAGTGCTACAATCTTGCGCTACCTGTCCTCCTAGTGAACAACTATTGACTCATTGTTCTGGGGCGCACTCCCAATGTGCATCTGATTCCATCTGGTAATAATAATGACAAAAAAAAATCCATCCCTGATCTTCCCTTCTCTGCTACATAGACCTTAAGGCAATCTGGTCACCCCCTTCCGTGTAGTCTCACATCTTCCAAGTTTCGATGACACCCCATCCCTCGGTAAGGTTTCCTCGCATCGAAAGGTCCTGAAACTAAGGCATATCCCTGCCTCAAATGATCATACCGGGCATAGTGATATGAATTTAAATAGGCATGCAAAAAATTATAGATATAACCATAAATACAAATATGCAGCAATGGAATTGTTGGAAAATGTATTAAATGTGCTCAATGAAGCTATTTGCCTTGTCGGCTTTGAACTGGACACGAGCCGAATTTGCCTGAGTCACTACAAATCGTATGGCCACATCAATGGGACATAGTGGATGGAATCCCAAGCCCACCTGAAAAGGGTTGTATCTAGTTGACTTGTGGAGAGCTCGGTTGTAGCTGTGCTGGACATAGGGGAGGCTCTCATCCCATGTGCGTGGATGCTTTGAGTTGTACATGTGCATAATGTGTACAATCATCTTGTTGATGACCTCTGTCTGGCCATTAGTTTGGGGATGGAAAGATTTGGACTTAGTGAGCTTGGTGTCGAGCATCGACCAGAGATTGGATAAAAATTTATTGAGGAACCTACTGTCCCAATCTGAGATGATAGAATGTGGGAGCCCAAAGTGTACCCACACTCATTCAAAGAAGAGTTTAGCAGTGGATTTTGTTGTGATACTCTTCTTGAAGGCCACCATAATGGTCATCTTCGAGAATCTGTCGATGACCACAATAACATAGTCGTTGCCATGCTTATTAGAAGGAAAGTCTAACATGTAATCCATGGAGATGGATTCCCAAGGTCGAATAGGGGTAGGTAGTGAAGTATAGAGACCTTGCTTCTTGGTGGTCGGTTTGGAAATGGCGTAGGCAGTGCAACATCTGATGTACTTCCCGACATCCTGTTGAAGATTCGACCAATAGAAATACTTCTACAGTACTACCACCATTTTCTCGACCTCGAAATGCCCAATGGCCTGACTACAGTGCGCTTCCCAAATCATCTTCGCATGTTCACTTGAAGGAATACAAAGGTGTCACAGGTGGCATAATAGAGCATCCTAGAGGTGAAAATCTGGAACTTGTTGACCATCCAAGAACATATGGTAGGTGTAGCTGAATTCTGGGTAGATTTTATAGAGAAGTAGCCAATCAAAAGTTTCATGCCCACAAGAGTTGAGCACGGTGGTCAACACCATGATCGGTGGTCGACTAAGGCAGTTTGCAAAATTATTTGTGTTTCCCTTCTTGTACTTGATATTCAAATGGAACTATGGTAGGTATGTGGACCACTCCTAATGGCGATCATTTTGCAACTTCCCTTGCATCTGTATGAACTACAGGGATCGGTGGTCTGTTTGGATGACCATTTCCTTCCCCAAAATGTAATGCTTCCATTATTGGTAGGCCTGCACAATGGAATACATCTCTTTTTCATAAGTGGGATATTTCCAGACTGTGTCTGAAAGTGTCTCATTGTGATATGCCATTGGATGCCCCTATTGAGTAAGGACTACCCCAATAGCATAGTCATAGGCATCTGTCTCGATCTCAAATGGTTGTTGCAAGTTTGATAATGTGAGCACTAGTCCAGAGAAAAGGCGGTATTTTAACTCTGTGAATCCCTTCTGTTGAGATTCATACTAAAAGAATTTTTCTTTCACTCCTCCTTTGGTGACTTGACACAAGGTCCAAATGATATGAGAGAACCCCAACATGAACCTGTGGTAGAAATTGACTAGGGCTAGCCAATCCCGAATGACTTATATCTTGGTTGGATCCACATGCACCCCTCGTTCATCAATAATGTATCCCAAATACTAAACCTAGGTCATGCCAAAAGTGCATTTCTCCAAATTGGCACACAACTTGTGTTGTCACAGTGTTTAGAAAACCTATCGGATGCGGTGGAGGCGCTCTTCCCAACTCTGGCTAAAGATCAGGATGTCATCCAAGTATACCACTACAAATGAGTTGGTGAATGGCTACAAGATGTCATCCATAAGCCTCATGAAGGTTGCAGGAGCATTCGTTAACGTAAAAGGCATACCCAACCATTCAAAAAGGACCTCCTTGGCTTTGAAGACAATCTTCCACACATCGGAGGGTTTGATTGGTACTTGGTGATATCCGAACTTCAAGTCAATATTGTTGAAATATTCCCCACCCTTGAGTTGGTCCAGAAGGTCATCAATTCATGGGATTAGGTACCTATTTTGAACAATGATTTTGTTTAGCGCCCGATAGTCGATACAGAGTCTCCAAGTCCCACCCTTATTCTATACCAACATGACTGGGCTCCCACAGGGTGATGAACATGACTGAATGTGGGCTTTTTGCAGCAGTTCCTGAATTTGCCTCTTGATTTCATCCTTCTCCAGAATGAAGTGTCGATAGATTGGACCATTGGGTAATTGCGCACTTGGGGTTAGATTGATGGAGTGTTTGACTTGATAGTGGAGAGGCACCCCTGCGGGTGAGGTGAAGATGTCCTTGTACTTCTCCACGACCTTGTCCATTTGTTGTTGTCTTGCAGAGGGGCCTTGTCTAGAGGTCATGGCCACTGTCTTCTTCTTTCCTTGATGGTGTATCATCAGGAAAACAAATTTCCTGGTTTTTGAAATGTGCTTACTGCATTGTTTTATAGTAACCAGAGAGATGGCGGTTGGTAGTGCTACCTCCGGTATCCTGTACAACTTATTTCCCAATGTAACAATAACAACGCGAGGCCTTGTCTCATACACAACATGTCACTTCAACAAGTATGGTTCACCTAATAATACATCACAGACATCAAAGGGGAGCAATGTCACATAATACCTCATTTGTGAAGGGCTTGATGTTGTATGGAAGGTGACATTGTTGGCTCACGCACATATCTCGTCCTTGGTGAAGCCACCCGATGGTGTTTGGTTGTGGGTGTGTTGTGGTCAGTAAGCCCAATTGCTTCATGAACTTTGTTACAATGAGGTTCTTTTGGCTCCCGCTGCTGACAATGAACTGTAGCAGGGAACCCTTTTCCCATATCTGGGAGTGGAAGAGATGCTCCTCCTCCTTTGGATCTTCGGGTTCCTCCTTCTATATCTTTGTGGTGGCAATGGTGGCGTTGGGCTCCACATCAATAATTTTCTTCCCTTTTTCATTCCCCTTGTCGGGTTCTAACTCAAAGTTGGAACATGCATCTAATTTTGAAGCCTTCAGTTTGGCAATGAGTGACTACTTGGCCCAACACTCACTTGTGTTGTGGGTGGAGCTCTTATGGAACTCACACCACTTTCCAATGTCCTTCGGCTTTGCAGTGTTGTCCTTTTCTTGTGGCCTTGGCGGGTTTTCCTAGGTCGTCCCACCTTTGCTTTGTCCTTTGTTATGCAGTTTAGTGGCACCTTTCCTTTGCTTCGGATTCACAGATCCAAAGTATCGCTTCTTTTGTTTAAACTTCTACTTGATCTTGATGGCGTATCCGTACGCTGTGCCGAGTGAGGATATGTCCAAGAACTCCATCTCATTCTGTATGTATCTATGTAGGCAGCTGTAGTACTAGAGTACCAAATGTTTCTCAAAATCCTTGATACCCAAATTCGTGCGAAGGGTATGAAAAACATTGGTAAAATTGACACATCTTGGTCCCTTCCCTACTGCAATGTGGTCCACTATATGTATTTGTCCTGATAGCTCCTGACAAGGTATTAATGCTCCTTGATGGTGTCCCAGAATGAATTCCAAGTGGGAGAAACTAAAAACAGTGAGGGCATACTTTCTTCCTTTTGCTCACAATAGGTTTCCCACCAGTCGTTGAAGTGAGGAACTTCTTTGAGAAGAGAAAAAGTAATATTTTCTTGGTTGGAAAAATAATGAACATAAAAATACCCTTCTAGTAGATTCAACCATTTATCTACTGTGTTTGCATCTATTTGGCCCTCAAATATGGGAATGTCAAATTTTACTTGTACCTTAAAAGGTGTGGAGCCTCCAGAGTGGATGTTGGATGTGGATGCGCCACCGGTGGGCAACCGTTGAAAGATCTGGGCAAAGTTATCCATCATTGCATTCCTTTGTTTCTCGAGGTCCTCCTCGAGCAATATTTTGATAGGATATCCTGCTCCCTCATATTTGTTTTCTTCCCCCATGGGAGGCCATCGGGATTTATGAGGCTGGTCTTGCAAAGGTTTGACCAGTTTGAGCCCTAACTCCTTATATCTTGGCCTCGTTGGGGACATGCAAAGAAAAACAGAGAAAGAGAAGACCGCTCTGATACCACTGATCTAAATTTAAAAAAGAATGCAACAAATTACAAATATAACCATAAATACAGAGATGCAATAGAAATAACACTATCTTTCACTAAGATCAAATAATGAAATATGCTTACAATCATAATGGAAATGAGACTAGCTTGGGCGATGGTAGCTTATCTCTGAGAAGAGATGTGGCAGCTACATCCTCTGAAATGAGTTACAATGAGGCTCAAGGGCCTTTTTATTATTTAACAATAAGATAAAACCCTAAAAAACCAAAACCCTAACCCGAGCAGATGTAACACCAAGTGTTTATGGGCCCCATTGGGGTTAGTTGGGTAGCCAACTTCCCGGGGTCATAACTTGGTCATATTATCTCTATTTGATGCACATGATACCTCATTGGAAATATATCTATGAGGACTGCAATTGAAAATGTGATTTCAATTAAATCTCTTGTAGAGATATTGCCAAAAACACTTTGTTTAGGGCCTCAAAACGGCTCCGGAAGTTTAGGACCTGAAAAATTTCCAAAAATAGTAAACTGTGCTACAATTAAGGAAACTGAAAAAAACAATGGTGGGGGTCCATATGGAATAGGTGGGTGGCCACCAATATCCACCAGGATCACATAGTATGCTCATGGAAGTCAATGGACACTATTGGGTACTAGTATCCCACAATGGCCTTGTTCCTAAATGCTTTACCATCATAATTCTGCCTGTTCTAATTTCTTTTACTGTTGTTGCTAATGCTTGCTGTCAGTTTCAACCACCCAACTGGGCATTTCATGCCTTCCTATATAGAGCACATAATTTTCATTAGTTTCAAAATAAATTGACATAATTTCAAATCATATCTCATTGGTGGCCCGTTAATAAGTTACACTTGCAATTCTCTTTGCTTCTTGTCACAACAAGTCAAACTAGCATCTTTAACCAGATCATCATGTATAAACATATCACATTAGGTTAGTTAAAAACAAAACCATCATAGATCAAAACCATAAATCACATGTAACCATCATAACCAAAATCATAGATCACATGTAATCATCACAGACCAGAATCATAAATCACATCCATAATAAAACTAAAATAAAATATTGATACTTATCCTTTAATCAATCCTTAGCTTCTACCTTTGTCTTTATTTCGTACGCACTCAAGATCAGTTGTATGTGAATCACACACATACAACCACACATAGTAGACAACACCATGCAAGGCATGCACCTACACTTGGCATACACCACATATGCCTACACCTGGTGTACAACAAAACGCAATACATACACCTACATTTGATGTACACAACCACACAATACATACACCTACACCTAATGTACAACATAATACATATACGTACACAAAGTATAACACAATGAATAAACATGTCACGATACCATGACTACATAATGCATATACATAGTAATGCATGCCCGCACCAAAACATGTATGAAATGTGCACAATACCAAATGTACACCAATACCATATGTAAAACATGTACAAAGTACCACCTGTACACAACACCACCTGCACAACGTGTGCACAACATCACATGTACATGACACCACTTACACAAAGTGTACACAACTCCATATGTACACCACACCTCTTGTACAATGTGTACACAATTCCACAATTACACAGTACCACATGCACGACTTGTACACAACACCACATGTACAGAGAATCACATTTATGACATGTACACAACATCCCCTGCACACAACACCACATATACAACATGTATACAACACCATATGCACACAACGCCATATGTAAAATCATGCACACAACACCATATGTACATAGTACCACTTGTACAACATGCACACAACACCATATGTACATAACACCACTTGTACAACATGCACACAACACCATATGTACATAGCACCACTTGTACAACATGCACACAACACCATATGTACATAGTACTGCATATACAACATGTACATAACATCATGTGTACATAGCATTGCATATCCAACATGGGCACAATACCATATGCACACAACATTGTATATCCATCATGCACACAGTGCGATATGTACACATCACCACATGTCCAACATGTACATAGCACCATCTATACCCTGCACTGCATATATAATATGTACACAACACCATATGTACAATCACTGAAGATAAAATATGCACAACAATAACACTTCACTTCCAAGACCACACTTCCTCTACCAAGAAACCTTGCTTCTAGTGTCTCTCTACCATCCATGCTTATCCTAACATGTCGCAAAGCACATTGTTTTCATTTCGTTGATGTATCCTTCAACGTTACCTGTCATAACATAAACCAAGGCATAATACAAGCATACAATATCAATTCATGTCCACATGATATTGACCTCATATATTCATCATGACTTCTCTTCCCACTCGATACCTCATAAATTAGGAACCTCTTCATGCCATTCACCTGCATAAGAAATCATTCCTCCACAAGAATGATCCTTAGTGACCTTCTCAAACAATGACATACATACATACATGTATACATATAAAAATCAGCATGAAAAAATCATGATCTTTGATGACCCTATCAGATAACAACATACATACATATATGCATATAAACATTAACATAAAGCAATCATGATCACAACATAATTACTATATCTCAAGGTCAAGGTTAAGATAACTTCCTGTATTTATGCACACCGTGAACAATATTGAGAACAATAGTTCCCAACATAGCCAAGGCATATGAAACCTCAAATCTATTTACTTTACCCTTTCCATTACCTTTCTCATGATAGTCCTATCATCGTCCATTTACCTCAAAGGACCCAACCAATCCAACTAGTTTTCATACACTTTCCTTCAGCTGCCCTTATACATGAACTAAGCTTCATCCAGGCCTTACATCACTTTTTGGGTACCACGAAACTCTCCCTGAACTCCATTAATTTTCCTCTTTTCCAAACCAATTCCCAAGACTCAAAACATAAAAGGCAAGACAAGAAACAAACAAGAAGCAAACCAAGAAAAACGATAACAATATGACACCACAAACAAAGCAGTATGGCCACACACCAGGCGTACACAAAGCCACAATTAAGCACAACAAATCACAAAAGACCAAAAGAATAAGATTAGAAACAAACACCATGATTGAATCCCCATGGTTCGCAATGCCTCCAAGTGAAATCTCAACCCAAGCCTTCTTTAAGATTTCACGTCAATCTCTTTTGCCATGCAATCCCCTGTATCATACTACCATAAACACATAATTGTCAGTGCATAAGTAAACATAAAAACATACTAACTATCTTACCTTGTCATACTAATTCCAAGAATGTTACTCTGCAATTTCTCACACATGTCAACCACATGTTCCAAATAAACAAACACCATGACTCAATCCCCATGGTTCCCAATGCCTCCAAGTGAAAGCTCAACCCGAGCCTTCTTTAAGATTTCACCACAATCTGTTTTTCCATGCAATCCCCTGTTAGTGCATAAGTAAACATAACAACATACTAACTACCTTACCTTTTCATACTAATGCCAAGCATGTTACCTTGCAACTGCTCACACATGTCAACCACATGTTCCAAATATCAAGACAACCACATCTATCAATTTGTAATGAACTTTTACCAAGACTAAAAATCATGTCATAATCCATAGTCAACTCATAGTCATTAGACATAATGCTACAACTGTCACCTATTACACGCAAGTACATGTTAGTTATCACAACACATATGTATGAGTAAAACCATCTTAAAACAAAGTCATTTCTTGATGCAATCTTATAGACACATATGATGCGATTAATCAAACATTTAACAATAGATAGACAACATATTAGATACCAACACTCAAACATCAAATAGACAACATAATCAAACATTCAAGCACAAAATAGACGACATAAGAAAGATCATACCTTAATGTATCTCAGGGGAGGCTATCTTGTTTGCACAATCAATCTAGTTAGCATGATATAACTTCACAACACATCAACTCAAACCCAAATAAGATCATGATATCCATAACAGTATATAATTAACATGTTCACATCATAAGCTCATAAACATTTGTCATTCATGCATGAAAACCAAATATATATGATCAGTCTAGATTAGTACAACACAATGTCACAAATAAGTTGACTCATACTTGAATGTCATAACCCTAACCATATGCATAGGCCAATCCAATTTAGCACGATACATATAAATTCAATATAATAATGTTATAACCCTTATCATCAAGTTAATTAACATATAACACCAATAAGTTAACATATAACATGCTCATCAACAACATATAACATAATCATCGAGCTAACTACAAGTTGACATATAACATATTCGTTAATGACATATAACATAATCATCAAGTTAACTAACATAAAAAAACAACAACAATACATACAACCACATGTTACTAGCATTCATGACTATATGACATATGTATATGACTACACTGATCAACTATCATTTATCATATATGTAACCATAATAATAATACAATGACAAACATATAAGTAACCCTAATGCTTACAAAAACCATGAATCACATACCTGCATGCCCAACATACAAACCTGTATGACGACATGCTCTTGCCTCGAGGTCCAATGTTGCAACTTCACTTTGATGGTCTTCATCTCCTTCGTTATCTCAACCAACTCATTAGCATCATAACATACCAATAACATCATGATGACCTAATTGCATATGATGACCTCACAATGCATGTCTGACCTACCATACATGCATAACCATAACCATGACAATGCATGCATAACAACATATAGACACTGACATGCATAAAAAATGTATATACAACCAACGTGCATTCATGAAAAACACATCCCAACAACAAAACCATCAACCTTAACATGCTGACATCACTACAATCATGATCAACACCATGCAAATGCAATAAGCAAATGGACTACAAGCATAAGGAACACATATGAAACTAACATGAATTCATGACCAACACACTGCCCATCCAGTTCGAGGGGTGAACCGTGCTATGATACCACTCTGTGGTATTAGATAACACCCAAAGAGAACAAAACCAGACATTCCCCAAAGAGAATGAAACTCGCTCTCATACCACTTTGTGGTATTAGATATGATCCAAAGAGAGCGCAACCCACTGTGATACCACTATGTAACACCCTTGATCCAGGTGGATATTGGTGGCCACCCACCTATTCCACCTGGACCCCCACCATTATTTCTTTTAGTTTTTCAATTTCCCTAATTGTGGCACAATTTACTCTTTTTAGCATTTTTTGGGTCTTGAATATCCCAAGCCATTTTGAGGCCCTAAACAATGTTTTTTTGGCAATATTCCTCTAAGATATTTCATTGAAATTTCATTTCCAATTGTATTCCTTGTGTTAGGATATTCCGACACATAGGAAATAGTTAAGTATAACTTGGTCTAGTATAGAGTTAGGTAAAGTGTGTTTCTTTACTATGTACTTTTGTAACTTACAATCCGACAGTCACGATATGTAGTGATCCGACGGGTCATTCTCTCCTCGGTATTACCGACACTTGATCCGTGGCTTAACACCCGATTGGTCCATGATCTCTATTTAAAGAGCATGAAGGGTCATTTGTAGGTTAACTATTCATGAGAGAAGCTTATGTAAAATTTCATTCTTTTATTAATAAATTGCCTGAAGTGGCTGCGTTGGCTTAGGCCGTGGACTGTTTCCCTCTTTGAGGGTTTTAACCACGTCAAAAATACTGGTGTATTGATTTGTGATTTGTTTGTGAGCCGTGTCCTTTGGTGTTTTGTCTAAGGAACTTACCCTGTAAATTCCTACATGGTACATAGCTATTCGAGGGCCGCGTCTGTTGGTGATCCAAATCTGAAGCCGGTAGAACTGCATCCGACTGCTATTTCTGACTGCTTTTGGGCTGAGAGGAATACTTTGTTGTGTTAGGAGCATCTGTTCCAGTGAGGAACCCCTTTCGTTTTACGCGAAAAGGTTTCTGGTAGCCCTAGCTACATCATTTTTAAGATCTGGAGGTATACAGTGTTTATTTGCAGTTTCTAGTTAATTTTCTCTCTGTTTATTATTTTGGTTTATTTAACTTATTTTTTATTACCGGATCTATACCTTTCATTTCTGCGTATGCTCTTTGCCCTGTGACTTTGTGCGATCTGGGCAAATCAGAAACAGAGAGGAACGATTTTTCTCATGCGTATGCTCTTTTCTGCTGCGCCTTAGTGTGATCTCAGAAAATCAGAAACATTGAGGAAAATATTTAGTTTCCGGGTAAAGCTAACTTCAAGTCATAAGGGTTTTTTTTTTTTTTTTTGTATGTCCGTCTGGGTTTGTGTTTTTTGTTTTGTAGGGAAAAAAGAGCTTTCCTCAGCAAGCACGCAACCCAGCTTCCAGTGACAAAAACCCCCCCCCACCCCCTCTCTCTCTCTCAAACTTTTAGTTTAGCTCACTTGGTTCAAAGCTAATTTATGAGAGTAGAGGTCTTGAGTTCAAGTCTCATTTCTGTTGGAAAGGGGGCGTTTTTTTTTATTTCCGCACATTCCCACACTTTGTCGGCGCCTTCATCAACTTTTCTTCAAAAGGCCATAACTTCTTCATTCGGAAGCCGTTTTCAGAGCCGTTTTTTTTTAAACAGCCTACTTTTTTGAGATTTTCCAATGGAACACTTAGTTTTAGCATATATAACTTCAGTTTTTGTTAAAATGGAAAGTCCATGCCAAGTTATTCTTGACAGCACCAACTACTTCTAATGGTGTTCATACATTGTGGATTTACTTAGAAGTAAAGGTCTTTACAGAATAGCCTCAGGCCAAGAAACCAAACCGAAAGATGAAGATAAGGCAGCTAAATGGAAAAATAGGCAAGATCAAGCACGTGGGTTGATAGGGATGTC